>VOMN01106111.1:0-48022 GCA_014899125.1 Orchestia grillus | reverse complement strand
TAAGAGTCTAGGTGTAATATGCCCATGATACATCTATACTCTACTTTGATTTGCGACTTATGATCTCAGGGGGCATTACGAGTGCATTTATACAATACTGAAGGGATTAGTAATTAAATTCTCATGCCATTTGTACTCGTAAATTAATTATTAAAATCGCGAATGGCAGAGGGTGGGACAGAGATTACGATTGTTTTTAAGGATTAAAAGGAAGTTTCTACCGAAATCAGTTCTAACGCTAAATTTTCTGTTCAAAGACTGAACCAGAAGGTAGAAAATTTACACTCTCGAACAGTACTGCAGAATATAAGTTTGCATGACTTTAGGCTGCTCTATTAAATAATCAGGCAAGAAGGAAATTGCTATCCTCCCTGCCTTCCCCTGAATATCGGCCGCAACCACTCTGTATAATACGTCAGATTAAAGCCTTGGATGGCGCGGTTGGTGCTTAAGTAATACCAGGGTCACGGTTCTTCAGTCGCTTAGAATATTGACGCTTGACACAGCAAAAAATATGATGAACCCAATGTCTCATGCTCACGCCTGTTAGGGCAATATTCGTCAGTTTTACAAGCATGTGACGCCTCTAGAGCACTTCAAATTTTGAGATAGGTGCGTCGCGTTAAAAATATTGGAGGTCTAAAAAGAAAACGGGTAGTTACTGATTTCTTTCTAATTGTCTTATCATTTATAAAGGTAGTGAGGAACATGAAATGAAACGTGGCGTGATTCTCGTTTTCGTACCGTGTATATTAAAGAGTTTCATTAAATGGTGGTTACGTGACCATCAACTACTGGCTGATTAAAGTTTCCGAGGACAAAATTGCGAATATCGTCTTGTTTGTTTATTGTTATACATGCGTATTTCCAGTCTATATGGATATTCAATTTTTAGCAGGTTATACTGTATATATATACATATGTCGTCTTCCCCCAAATTTTCTGTGATCCACATCGATTTCTGTTTGAAAACGAGACTTGAGTGCTTTCGTGGCTATTATTCTTAATTGACAGAAGATGGTCGTTTTCACCTTTTATTACTGCTGTGCTTTACCATGAAAAGAATACGTCATTGGTGTAACAAGCAATAGATTGTCTTTTAGAATTATTCATTCTTTAATACAGGCTTTACCTCCTATATATTAGTTGACTGTGGCAGGCAACTTAAATACATCAAAAATATGAGAAACGAGCTCAGCACGGCCCATGATGCTTTTTCTATGGGTAATACTTGAGAAAAATGTCATGAACTCAATAAATATCACATAAATAGCAAAATAGGCTAAACGGAAAACAATCACATATGTAAGTACTGTGGGAAAAGATTACGAGCTCTGCACATTCCTCATATTACATATTAGGATCCTCAATGATATAGACTCAAAGCTCTGCTCTAAGAGCTGAAAATCAGTCCTCAATAAATTCTCAACTTGGCTCATCCATTTCAACAAACTTGGCGCTGGGCCAACGATAAAAGGAGCGTTAATCGAGAAAAATTCAATTTAAAGCCTATAATAGTGATGACACTATATGTGAAGTCTGAAAGAGTATTAAGTTCATTAGGTTTTCGTTAGATTTTATTAAGTTTACAGCATTGAGTGATAAGAGTTACACTAAAAGAGTGTACGTTGTGAGTCAGCTTCTTTCGAGCCAATTTATACTTCGCCTAAAATGATTTAGTTGAGAACAAACCTAAAGAATGTAAGACTTCTAAGTCCGGTTGAAAATTAAAATTCTTCAATATTTGGACGGCTACTTGAATCCCGTTACGTGGAAGAAACATAAGGCATCATTCCTGGTGTGCGAATACGCCAAAAGATTTACAACTGTTGCTGAGTGTGTAATTACTCTACCCAAAGTGTTGTAAGTATTTAGGTATAGCTGATTTGCGAACATAGTCGTACTTTTTGGTAGAAGCGAATTGCTAAGAATGGTTTTGGAGAGACGTGCTTCTTAAGTTTTGGATTAGGCTACCGCAGTTTTAGATAGGCATTCAGGACTTTTATCTTTCGTGAGCGCTTTGCTTCTTTCCGTTTTAATTTCTTCTTCGCTATTTCTTATTTGTCTTTTCTTCCTCTTCTTTCTTGACTTGCTGTTTCTATGCGCATAGAAACAGTATGCATGCTGATTCTTTGTGGGAACACACCATTTGCATAGATTCCCAGTTCTCCTAAGTCCATACTAAATGGTCCCTACTCGGTTGGTGCGAGATGGTCTGAGTTACTGAAGCGCTGCTATCATTACCATTACTACTACCGAATTTCAAATGACGTCAGATATAAATTAACATCAATTTCAATTTCGATCACACTCGCGGCCACCCTTCGTTATTAAATGAGAACAGAAAAGGTATGAAAACATAAAAAAAAAATATTTAAATTAGCAATTTTGATCATGATTCATGTGCTTAAGTCGGTGAAATTCGTTTTGCTTTCCGTCCTCAAAAATGCAGCTCAGAAGAAGCTCAAACCAAAGCCTTCGAAAGCCATCTTGCTCAAGCTAGCAAAAATGGCAGGGGCTGAATTGGGTAATTTTTTATACGCTTATGTATGATTTGTGTCTAGGATATCAGTGGACAAGAAAATTGACCCAATTTAGTCTTACAGTTGTCTTGCAAAGTTGGTAACATTTTTTCGCCCTACACGGTGGGTGAGGTACAGATTTTGCCTACCAATATTAAACGACGGTTGCACCATTATTATTTTGCTTAAGCATTACATAATTTTAGTATAAAATATCTGACCTCGATCATTTGTAATTGTAAATCAAATCTCAATTTAAATTTGTTCTTCCCTAGACCTGAACGGAAGCAAAGGAAGAAGCTATCAGTCTCAGCTGCTGGACGGTACTACGCTTCTGGCCATTTCCATTGGTTGCATCATGGCTCTTTTTCTGTGCGTGATCCCTGCAATCGCGATAGTGGTGTGTCGCCAGGCAAGGCGGAGGAACAGGGAGCTCAGGTCCAACTCCCAGAACACCATCACACACGAGGTCGAAGATCACGATCTCAAAATTAAGGCCACTGGAAGTGAAGCGCCGGATCTCATCACCGACGAGACTACGTCAAGGGTAAGAAAGCTACAATGGGTTTTCTTTTGTGTTCGTTAGATTGGGATGAAATACTTCTATGGAAGCTTGTACATGAAATGTTTGAGGAGAGCTTGCGAGTATTGTCGCTTATGGTGTTTGTTAGGTTTGATGCTGCTTGAATAATATAGTATTAAAGTTTTTATTATTCATAAAATGTTATTGAATTTTGACTTGGGTGAAATAATATCAATGTCACGGTACTATTACGAGCTTTTAGAATATTTAGACGACAAAATTACTACTCGCGTTGAGTTTTTAATTTGCTTCGATTTTGATAACATATTTATATTTTAAGAGCAAATACGAAATCAATCAATTATTTACGCATGTAGAAGCGTAAAAAAGTTCTGAACAAATTTCTGTAGGTAAATATTCCCCTTTGATTTGTCAAATGAAGTATTAACGAATCCTGCACTTTCCTTGTGAGCTGGTAAATTCAGTGAGGTTCTTGTTCATGCGCAGGACAATTTGCTAACTGTCTCCAAACTGGGCCCACGCACCCCTAATCCGAAGCATCAGGGCTGTCCAGGCTGCATTTCTGCCCAAAAGGACTCCAGTCTTGGCTTCTGTTCTCGGCCTGAGCATAATTGTGGGCTACATCACGCTGCTCAGAGGACCTTGATAAGCTCGCGTTCTCTGAAACCAGCTGGAAGCCAGGACGGCGCGGGACTTACAATGGAGATTTACAACCCCATGGAGGCAATTTCCGAAAGATGCCTGCAGGAATCCACCGGGATGGATTATTCGTCTTATGACAGACCGCTGGATCCGATGAAACAAAGCTTGGCTCAGAGATATTGTGAGTCCGGTGCATCTGGGTACGGTGATTTGCCGGAGCAAGGCGATCTTGCGTGCCAAGATCCTCGGGCTGCTACATGTTCTCAATACAATATAAATGTCGTTAATAATGACGCAGATCATAATTCTTCGCCTGCATGTAATCAGCTGTTAGGTTACTCGAATAGATTTTTTACCCTACCTCATAAAACTCCGTCAAATCCTACCAATTTTAGCAGTAAGTCTAGGAATTTAAGGGCAGTTCAGGAAGCGCAGGACGCTGGGTCTAAGCTTCTTCTGGAAACAACCTACACAGGACGGTCCACGGAATCGCTGTGCAGCCCAGGCTCCGAGTCCAGGGTATGATTTCCTGAGGCAATTTGAGCATCGTAAATTTTGCAGTTAGCAGTTGAAGCTGGCATTCTGAATCTGTTTAGCAGGATCCTCTCTGGAACTCTGTAGTGCTACGATCTCTTTAATTTACTCTGATGTCAGGGAAGAGCAGAATACGCGAAATTCTCCGTTTAGTCTGTGTTGGACAGAAACGATAAAAACCTATGCTGGACAAACACATGACTAGGAGAAAAGTCATAACTTCAATGTAAACATACATACTGGATTTTACAACACCCTTGAAATACATTGACGAATTTGTAAACTTGAGAACTCAACAATTTAAGGTGGAGCTCTCCATGTGTATAAAGCGAAAGTGTTTGTGCAGCTGTATGCCAGATATGCGAAGAAGCTTTCCTTAATTACAAATTCTAACGGTCAGGCAGAAGGAATCTAATTCCTAAAAAGCTTTTGTACGAAAATTGTTAATAGTTGGAATCGGTAAAACGAAATAAAACATACATTAACGTTCGCATCTAATCGTATGTTAGAGTGAAATCATACCTGACACCACGAAAGTAAAACGTTGTTATAATTCTTTACTTAAATTTTTCCGAAGTTTGAACCAGGTTCCGATAATACAGGTGAACATCTTAAATTACGATGAAAGTCTTTAGAAACTTTTACCTAAATTCATTTTATTCTTTTGAGAAGGAACAGCTTTGGCCTCAGTATTCCAAGCTGGTAAGTGTGAATTGGATTAGTTCTTCAAGTATAAATGAAAAATGATACAATCAACTCAGCGAGCCGAAGTATATATTTGCTTTAGTGTGCTTCCTTTCTATGCTCAATGCATATTTTTCCACCATTTCTTTTGTTATTATATTTTTTCGTTAGAGAAATGAATTGCCTTGCTCTACGGTACGGCCTTTAAAGCAATGTTCTTGGAACTACGTTCAGATTTTAACTAGTACTTTCGAAACGTATGAAAAGGAGTTTGAATTAAAAATGTTCCCAATTACGTCCTTCATCTTTTTATTTTAAAAATTAAGTTTCCCAGAAACCGATCTATTAATACAATATTGTTCTTGGAACTTGCCTGAGTTATATTTGCGTTTTATCTATCAGGTGAAAAGATGTCAACTGAGACCTTTTTACAAGTTGAATTTTATTACTTAAATATAATTCTTCATGCTAAGTTTGTGCGAATCGAAATAATGTTGGAAAATTTGAGTAAATTCGATAATTGGAGCACCAGTGGTGTTCCGACATCACGCTGCTCGACTCTAGTATGGAAGACATCGATAATAACTTATAAAGGCCATGCACTTTGTTCAACCTCTAAATTATTCAGGTACGCCTGCCAAATATGATCTTTGCCGTTAAAGGCGTGACGCTACTGGAGAAAAGGAGACACTCACGGCGCCGGATGATAAAATGTACCTTGATTATATTTCTGAGGATTGCTGATGCTGCTCTTGTGCTTTGCTGATATGTTCACTTTATGATCCAGTAATTGTTCTTGTATTTGTCGAGCTCAATTTTCAAATTTAAATTTCTGAAAAGTGTAATTTTATCATCAATGAGTGCGGTATAAAATCAGCTAGGACAAAATAATTAAGGCTATTGTAAAGATCCTTTCTTCCTAGTGTTTTGTTATGAATTTCACCGTCAATAGCACTCTTTTAACAGTTTCAGTTATTCAATTTCATTTAATACAAGCCTGTGTGAATATGTGTTTGCCAATTTTGAAGAGGAGCTCAGCGAGCAGCTGGGAAAGGTTCATAAAATATTTAATCATTGTGCAACTACTGAAATTAAATCACCACTTGATGTAATTTGTGACGAGTTTTTCATTGATATTCATTTTTTCTCTGACAAAAATTTTATAAATCATACATTTTTTTGAAATACTAGTGTATCTCATATAGGGATGGCTTCCATCTCTGTGGCTGTAAAAAACACAGTACAAATTTTGCAACTGTAAACCGATGAATACTCTAGAACCTCTCAACATACGCATTTAGATTGAAATTCAGTAAATGTAAATGAAGTAATATTTCCAGTAGCGTCCCACCTTAACAGCTTCAAATATAGTTCAAATATAATACATAAACCATAATTCACAAAATGTGAATGCCAATTTCATTATTCACTTAAAAATCTGGCACGATTCGAGGCCATCGTAAATTAGTAACGGAAGACGGAATGTCGTGGATAAATTATGACTAAAAATCACCTCAATAAATTTTTAATATGAGCCTTCGTGAATTACAGAACTCGCTTGTATACGTTTCTCCGAGGCTAAGGACGCACGAATTGTAATTACGATTACACAAAATGTGCAGATACGTAATTTTTTTACACAAACGGACACTCGTCACTTCTAGTGCATCGAATGAGTTGTAAACCTAAGCGTTGATTTTAGGAAATTCAAAGGAGCTACTTGAGAATATACGGCTACAAATTACAAATTTACACGAGTCAGTTCTTTGTGTGAATATAGAAGCGTCATTACCACTGAACGGCTGCATAATGTGTGCAATTCCTCTGCTGTTATTCCATCTAATTGAAATCCGGTAAAATATTCATTATCTTTACTAGTAGTGTTTATTCATGTTCTGTTTTTCATAATCTGAAAGAAAGCCATCAGAATTACGTAGGTTGATAAAATATATGTATACCGGAATCATTGAATCGGTAAAGAAAGATTCTAAATTCGATTGCCACTTTGTGTCTAACGATACATTGCATTGACAGGCTGATTTGGTCTCTATAAATATGGGCATAATACCTCGAGGAAAAAGTGGTGGAGCGTTGATATGACGAAACTGCTCGTTTGTAGTGTTGGGAATACTATTCGCATGTTCTGGATAACACTAACAGGTTAATCGAAATTCGAATAAAATATGAAGTTTGCTCTATGTGTGTGGAGATGTGCGCGTTTTTTCTGTTTTAGATTCTCAATTATGTTCGTACAGCTCGACCGTATTAAATTGTTCTACAGTGTGGGAGTTCCGGCGACGTGGTGTTCGATGTCTTTTGCTATTGATGTCGGAGAAAATGTTTGCACTTTATAGTCAATAGAATTTGACTGGGCATGTTGGTGTGGAGTAATATCTCAAAAATGAAATACTGTAAAACTTGATGCTTTACCAATAGTCACGTTTTGCTAACTATAAAGCGGAATAGTTCGAAAAAATAATATTCTAATTTTTCCACCCACAAAAGCCCTTCCTGCCGTGAGTAAGGTAAGTTATGTGTCTGCTGTGCAAAGATTGGTGTTTTTCAATCATATAATGGTACGAAATTGACTCCATTGATAGAAAAAATAGGAATTTTTCATTCTGAAAAATTTGGTTTTAGTTAGCTTTTCGTTTATTAAAAACATCATCGGGAGAGACATCCTTAGTCACATTCGGGATTTTTAGAAGCAATTTGATAATACAGCTTTAAAATTAGCAATTTGAAAAGTTAGCAGTCATACATTCAAATTTTAGCCTGTTTGATTTAATGTATGGTTCCAGCTGTACCTTTCTCTCATGTCTCCATTTAGTCGACTCTGTTAAAATAGGGAGCTTAATATAGTGTCATTCAGCATTTAGTAGTCAGTTTGATAGTAAAATTTAACACAGAGTAAAATCTTATATTTTTCAGTTGGTATTTGAGTCGCTCATTTGCGTTGGTGAGTTAACAAGGGCATTTTGAAAATAATTTCATTTAATGGAAAAGTTTATTACGTTAAATAAATCAGAGCAAAGCACGTCTGTTTTTCATTTGTTATGTGACCAATCAAAAATTGATGGGAATAGATAATATTAAAAATTAGACGCCTAATTAAATTGAACATCAAATTTTTAAGTCTCACAACGCAAAAAATGTAATTAGTCTTTTTTCTGTTCTCGTGTATCATATGTTCTATATATTCTTTTGAAGTATAATAAATGTTTCCGTCCTGACCTATTTAGAAATATCCCTTGGCAAGTTAAACTCACTTATTTTCATTCAGGTTAGATATTCCGAGAGATCTTTCAGAAATTGTAAATTATCCCTGCTCTGAACAGCATACTGTGGAAACGAACATATTATTTCATTAGTGTCATTTGCACACGAGAGCGAGTAAGGTTTGCTTCGTAGAGCGTGTTATCGCAATTTCAGAAATTCGGGAAAATCATTCTCATTTGTTAACAATATTTCAAGGGTCCTTGAATTTTTAATTTAAACATGACACAATAATCCACTTCAGCATTGAATTTCTTTTTCCCCCGACCTATTATTTTTTCTTATTGCCTTTCCAAGGAATGGCTCGCAGGATTGGGCTCTATGTTGTGCCGTATTAAGCTGTGCAGGCAATCATACGACAGACTCGTGTAAGTCTTCTGTTGTCATAATGCAATAGCTAATCATCGGAGCGGCGAAACTGAAAGGCCTCTTATTGTTCAGGGATATTTTCTGCATCGTACTACTAGTCTCTTATTTTAATAGAAGGAATACAACGTATAAAATGGGTTTCCGTGTAGTTTTGGTTCCTTTATGCGTAAATTTTTATTGTGAATGTTCATTATTTTACTTTAGAAGTTGAAATTTCGTTCATGAACTCAACATTATCACACGATTTGTAATAAACAAATTATGCTTAATACCAATGAGCGAATCTTTTACCATAGTAAAAGTGACCTGTAACTAAAATATCAATTAATCATGAGCATCGTTCGCCGATTCTGATTCGGATTATTTTTTCGTTTTTATAGCCAAAAACTTACATGTAGTATTTGAATTTCGAAAAAAGCTTTTAGAATACATGAGATATGTTAAAATGTTTGGAATTTATATATTATTAGATAATGAATCCCATTCTAAATGTCCAGCCGTACTTTTTTCCATCACTTTTTGTGTCAAAGTCTGCTCTAATAAATTTTCGCATTTAAGTTATACATTGAATTCATAAAGTTTCACCAGCGATGACTAATTTCTGACTAACTAATGCCCTGTATAATGCGTAATTTTAAGCTATTCTTATTTTCATGGACTGCCAATTCTTTCATGAGATACAGTAAATTAATGTGTGTTTGCTATTGGCCAATAATACAAATGTTACATATTTGCGTAGCTGTAATAACTCTAAGGAAAAGGCCACCAGTATTTAAGTACCTCTATTCGCTACTCAAATCTGCTGAAGTAAAATGTAATAAAAGGATTCAGGATAAAACTGTACGACGTTGAAACATAGTCTAATTAATTAAAGAAAGTTATTAAAAAATAACCAAAAACATTCATTGGAAACTTTATCAGAGAAGTATTTGCAGAAAAAGCCATTGTTACTGAAGCGCAATGTTTGTCAAAAAGCGTCGCTATTTCTCTTTCACTATTAAAAAAATTCACTGCAAGATAGAAAACAGAGGAAAATATAATTATGGAGCGCAAGTTTATTTAAAAAGTGGCTGAGTGTGGAATTGGTAAGATAAATTTAATACGAGTTCGTCTGCATATAATTCGTGTTAATGATACTATTAGATACAAAAATTAGGCAAATGAATTACCGAATCATCAATACACTCAAAACAAATTTATCAAGTTTTACAACATCAATGAATCATTAATTATTTGGATCCCCATTTGCGTACAATAATATCAGAGATACCAATCATAAAATGAGATTTCAAGGTAATTTTCTAATTTAGCTGTTGTCCCTTTTTTCATAATCTTACGTAAGATAAGTGTTTCATATTTTACCACTTCTTATAATTAAAAATTGAATAAAGCCAAAACAATAAACATCGCACACTAATTAGAATATGGACATAATAATCGCTGTTTTCATGAATAATTCCTTCAAGATATTGTCGTTAGAGCTCTTTATTTCATTTGAATTATATTCAGACTCCACTTTACCGTTGTTTTCTAAATTGAATTACTATTTCAATTTTTCCATGACCTCAATCGAAACTTTCAAATTGCTTTACTCTTGAGCTACTCTTTGAATTTTCATTCGCGCAAAGAGGCATCCCCTTAAAACCGAGGTTATTAAATACTGGCAGCACTTCCCTTGGAGTTAATGTATTCTTTACAAAATTCAAAAAATTGTTTTGCCTGTATTATATCTTCCCTCAGAAAATCCAATTTCAAAATATATCTATTGAAAAAATTTGAGTGTATATGGATTTTGTTGGCAAAGTTGAGAAGTTTCGAAGTGGAAAAGTTTTGTTGTATGCCTTGATTCTCGATTTTCCATGATGTGTTAAATAAATTGATGTCCTAAAAGTGTTCTTTGAAATAGGTGCTATTTAAACTTCAAATCAGTATGGAAGTCAGTGTCTGTAATGAAATATGTAGTATTAAGCTATTAAACCAACAACCGGTCTAGACTGAAGCTCAGCTGTGTGTTGATTTGAGAGTGTTGGCAAAGAAAAATATTGAACAAGTCCGTAAGTGATAGTGGCCCAGATTACGAAAATAATATACGTAATTCATATCTATGTCACGCTATAAGTATATGTTGATATTTTCCAATATTCATAATTTTATCTGATTTCTTTGTAAATATGTTTTATTATCCCCTATAGAAAAGGCTGTCGATGCTGAATAAAAAAATGCTGCACGATAAATTTTCAAAATAACATGAAAATGAACAATGTTGTGCGCGATGGATTCGACTTGGATACGGCTGTTAAAGTATTACTTACTACACTTCATGACCCTTTCACCCTTTTGACATCAGACACCTGCTTAGCCAATTATAATTTTGGGAAGTCTTTGAAGAACAGCTGCAATAGTTTGGATTGATATAACGCTGAAAAATTGAAGTGGTGTTTCGCCATCGTTCGCAGTTCTTGAGACTTGATGAGGATAAGGAAAAACCTAATTTTGAAAAATTTTGTGATCTGCTATTTTCACCGTTAACATTTTTCAATCAGTAGCGAGTACATTTTAGACACCACTACATCTTTCACACATCAGTGATAGAAACCTCGCATATTCTCTACTGGAATAGTAATATATATTTTAAAATTTTACCTCAAGCTCTAAAATGATGGGCTTAGACTTCATTCCTAGGTAAATATTCAAAAAAGAGTATTGATTCGAAATAAACGACAAGCAAACAATCTCTTTTACGCTTCCCATAATTTTTAACGATACTGTGGGTGCACTAACCCTGTACAGCGAGTGCGTCTTTTGAGTTGTAGAGCGTCCTTATGGCATGTTATTTCAAAACTGTATAGACCAGCTCAGGACGTTATTGAATCTGTTTCAAAATCAGGGTCCTCTCAGTGAATAGATTCTTTGTGCAGAATCGAACACCATACAACTATAGCTTGAATGGGAACAAACTTATGATTGCAAGGTCTTACTTGAATTTAGTACAACAGAAGTTTTTACTGAGAAGTGAAGAAATGCAATTAGTAAATGCCGTCAATTAACTTCTGTCTTTTCACACTCTCTGTTGAACGACTGTTTCGGCCCTATGATATGAGCTAACGAGAATTATTATTCTAATTTATTGTCTTCACATTCGTACATGAAACACACCAAAAAAATTGGTGAGAAAACCGTGCAGTCATTCAGCGTTGCAAAACTTGCCTTCAAATGTCTGTGAATAATATTTCAGGTTAAAAATTGCTCAAAAAATATTCGTAATTTTCTCGATCTTCAACCATCACCAATGTTAGACAACAGACTGGATTAACTGCCACGATACATTTACGTTCACAAACATTTTACCGCCACACGTAACGTAGGGTTGAATAAATTTGACGTTTAAGGTATTTTTTACTTCATTTAAAGTTAATCGTAATTTGGAGCAGAATTTGGCAAACAATTTTTCCTGAAATTTTCTTCCTCTCAAAATGTCATTGAAAAGTTAACTTCAAAGCACCAGTTTCATCACGCTATGGATGTGAACTACTGAGGAAGCTGATTTTATAGCCAAAATCCTCAACTTGTACGTGCCCTGTTCTGCTCCAACGAGGACTTTACGGCATAACTTCGTCAATGAAATTGAGTTATAATATCGTAAAAATTCTCGAGTATCTTGTTCCTGCAGAATCTGTAGAGCGATTTTGATGCTACGGCTGAAATGCGACTCTTTTTTTTTAATTGATCAGCGAGGTGCTAAAAATCTCTTCGGGCGAAAGGGTGAAAGATAATGCTTTGATACCCTTAGCCGTCTTGAAAGCGTGCGTGATGTTAACTAACGAACAAAATGGATTTATTTATTTTTAGATCATCTCTTCGAGGCTAACTAATTGAACTTTATAGCTCACCGAGCTTGGCATTTATGCCGTTGTCTATTCATCACCTCATGCAGGTGCAAACAAATTAAAAACAATTTGAAAAAACTTGCATAACGTAGACATGCTTTGTTTCAAATTCTCCATACTTTAAAACTGAATTAGAGTGCGTTTTAAAGTGAAAATGAAACATAAAAGTTTAAGCTGATGCAAGTTTTTACGTAAAGCCAAACAGTTTCTGGCTTCACAATTGCGGTAAAAATTACAATTAGAGTCGTAATTATCTTCAGTTTCATCTTTTACTGGTTCTATGCTCTTTTCTTCCTTAAGACTAGTTACTTGTGACCAATAACCATAAAATTTAGCACTTGTTTGTAAATGCCACTGCCTTAACGAACACGCATGCGTGAATGCTGTCAATCTGCCACAACGAAAAGAAGAGATTAGAGTGGATTCCATAATAGTTTTTCAGAAGATTTCAGGCGATACCCATCAATTTTTTTTGTTTTCCGAACTCTAATTTGGAATCGAAACAATTGAGGTTGAAGTGAACTATTTCCTTTGTGCCTCCCAGCCTCGGGTCCAGGATTTAGAGACAGCGAGGCAGAAACAATGGTGTTGTAAACCTGCAATGGCTTTTATTAAGATAGGGAATACAACACCAAAGATTATGGGACAAGAGGGAACTCAAGATACTTCGAAATCGAAAGACAGAGTAATTGATGAATCGGAAAGAAAAATGCTTAAATTAAATCGTTACAGCAGCTCGAGTCATTAATATTATTTTTTATGTTTTAAATCAGGTTGAGAGAGAGAATTTATTGCATCAAAGGAATATCGGGCGTCAATGGTGCACAAGAACATTCCCTGCACCCAATTCAGAACTGTTCATATCTTTAAGGCGCAATGTGCAGTCGAATCAGACTCCGAGCTTATAGAAAGGCGTTGCAGGCTGGCAGAAACTGAATTAGTCGACAGGAAAGGCTTGCTTCGCCCGGGAAATTGCCTTAGTCACTGTGTTGGTCCAATAACGAGAAAATCTGAGCGTGTTCACTTTCGGTCGCCAAGTTGTTTACCGCTTGCCAGTTGATAGGTAAATAAGTCAAGATTGACTCGATTCACCGATATCTCAGCCCATGCTCTGCTGCTGTTACGCTTCGATTGGTTTTGTATCTTGAAAAAATAGAAAAACCTAGTTAAAGACATTATACATGTGCTATCCAATATATTTAGCTACCCTAATACCTCGTTACTTCTCTCTCCCAATTTAAATTCATAGGAACATAACATGACAATGTAAAAATCACTTGCAGAATTTGGTATACGTAATGTACGTATAAATATGGCAGTTCTGCCGCTGAACACTTTAGAAGAGAACTGCATGCGCATTCTTAAATATCTTTCATTAAGGATAATTTCGGAACTTCTTCGGAGGATTGATTATATTTCTAGATATGCTTGCATATTTACACCATTGACAACCCTGTTGGTCCCGGTGAACTATCGCTAGAATAACAACACTCAGGAAGGCACAGGAGGGTAAATAGAAATAACTTAGCCTCAGACAGAAAGTTACGGAAGCCACAGGAGTCAAAGAATTTAATACTGGGCTCTTAAAATGCAGACACAAACTGTCTCAATGAAAAGAATGAAGATACAAAGATATGAAAGAAAATATACTTTAACGTGGTAGTGTATCTAAATATGGAGATATCGGGTATTTTTAAAATAAAAAAACGTTAAAAAGTGCGATGACCAAGGGATAAATATTTGCACCAAGTGGTGTATCACGACAGCATGGTAGCATGAGCAAGCCGTTGCATGGAACAACATGAAATTTTAGAAGAAATGATCGCGTCGGTTCAAGAGTACACACTATTACAGCATGTTGAAGTCTCTAAAATGCTTTCCATGCGTACACACACTGGGACTATTGAATTAAACCATTCAAAGCGGCACATGGAAATAGCGCATTTTGGTTAGAATACCAACTTTATAAAAACGTAAAATCAAATAATTTAGCGATACAAAGTTTTTCAGGAATTTAACTATGTTGAAGGTAGAAAACAACATCGAGGGAAACTATTTATACGTTTCTATTTGTAACTTAAGGCTTTTCTTATTAAGAGTTTTGGGGAGTGTAATTTTCACAGGTAATAATCTACTCTCGTGTGGAATCTACTGGCTAGTCAAATCTACTGAAAGATACATTTGACTAGCTGAGAAAATCTCGGTCAAAGAAGTTTATACCACGGCTTACAGCACTAACTTCATAAACTTTCAGGTTTTCTATGGTCATCAAATTTGGATTTATTTACCCTCGAGAGGTAAATCTTATTGTCTGCAACTATTATTCTTTAATGTATGAAACTTACATCTATAGTACAGTTTTTCTGAAAATCTTTGAAAGTTGGCTTCCGGCTCGCAGAAATCTTCACTGCTGTAGTTATAACCCTGCAAGAAATACGCCTTGCTCTCTCTCTGGTGCGTTCCCTTAAAGCCAAAAAAATTAAAAGCTTGCTGATGGAATTTAATTGCATAACATTTATGAAATGAATTTCCTTGTAATATATCGTCCCACAAAAACACAGTTCCGAAATAAGTCTTTTGACGAGATTGCCAATACTATTGTGTGTTAATTAGCATCCCGGTATGAAACGAGACTAATGACCAAATGCCTTCTCATTGTGGATGCTGTTGTGCAATCTTCGATATTGCACTTGAAGATTTTATGGTAAACTTTGCATTTGTCACGAGCTCTGCGGTGCACACTCTTATTTATGCACCGGCGTGAGCTACGAAGCCTTCTAAAGTGACTCACAGAAAATTCGCCCGAGGATTTTTTCGCTTAAATTTCTACTCTTGATTTTATAAATTTAGCTAATAGTGTCGAGAAAACAAAAAATGCAATTGGAAATCTATGCCCGATTTTCTGCATACAAGCATGAGTCAAAATTGACACTCTCTAATACCAGCATAAAAAGTGTTAAAAATGTGAATTACGTATAGAAAATCGCTCATACAAAATTTGAATTGCAATTCTGATCCTGGCAACCAAATGAATCTCGTAATTTGACCTAACTTATATCATGCGAGGTATAATAGTAGTAAAAATAAAATTAAGCAAAGGATATTACCTTCATATAGAAAACAAATAAAAGATAGCATAGAATTTTGCGGGAGCTCCGTCGGCAAAAAAGCTATTTTAATACTTGATTAAATTAGCTTTTTAAATTAAAAATCGATAGCACTAAAACCGATATGAAATCAGTGGTAATCATAATGTATCCCGACCATCGCTATTACAAGGTCATCAACTACTATACGACACTAGTAGGAATATGACACTCTTTTCAGAATAGTTACAAGTAAGTCAGGTTTCTCTGATGTCTTTTTGGGAATAGCATTTTATACTTGATCATTTACAGAGGAGTAAAATGTTCCAAAAATATCTAAAAAATGATAAAAGAGTGAAAAATCTGTAAAAATAGAAGTCTAATCGTTATTTTGAAGTTTTTCTATTATAACTCAACTAAAAAATGCAGGGTGACGGAATGCGTGGCCTCATCGGCATAAAGAAAAGGTATTTCGTGGACCGCTGCAAATTTAGCCTTCAATATATGAAATAAAAATATTGCGTGGACTGCTGCTAATTAAGCCCTCAATATACGGAATAAAAATATTGCGTAGACCGCTGCTATTTAAGCCCTCAAAATGTGGAATAAAAATATTAATATCATTTTGAAGTCTGCATTAGCTGATTTAAGTGATCAAAACTCATCAAATTTTCCTTTAATGAATGAAACCGGTAATATATTCATGAATTCTGTAGTCTGTATTGGCGCAGTTCTTAATTCTGTGATAAAAATTTTCATCGCTGATTAACTCTTCCTAGTTAAAGTGTTTACATTTTTTTAGCTTTCTCAGTGAGGAAGGTTTTTTCCATCGGACTGTTATGAAATAAAATATACGAGTGGATACAACGTCAGCATTTATCAGATGAAAAAGCTACTTCCCTCCCGCCAATGGATTGAATTTGAACAATATTTTAGATTTCTTCTAGTCTTACTCAGGATGACAAACTTTGACTTAGATTTAATTCGCCGTGCACGTACAAGTCAGGCAGAATTGAAGGGACAACTGACTTACGTAACCAGGGCGGACTCTGGTCACCCAACCCCACTTATTCTGATGCTCTCATTAGGACATAAATTCTGTTAATCCAGATTTCAGGAATCCAGACTTTGATCGGCTCTCTGGTAACAGCCTTTCGCTGCGTCAGCGTTTTTAGAAATCCAGTGTCCAGCATAACGTATTTTACCCAGCCATGTTACTATGCAATATCCGCCAACATGCGCAGTGGTGGCAGAGATTTAAGACCTAATTTCAGAGTTTTATGAAGCTCTGCCGCAGCGCGACAACGTCGCAGCCTTGTTCTCATAAGATAATTACGAAAAGAAACAGGAAAATCCTAAGTTAAAGTTGAGGTCCTGTCTTCTGATTCGGATTGTGCTAAAGAAAATGTCAGGCAGCATCAGTTATAGTACAAATAAACACGGTATAATTACTGCTAAGCACCATTATCCATAGTCATAAGAGTACAATAATCACATGATTACATTGTTGAAAAAAGCATGCCACCATCGAATACTTAGTGATTCGATGCACGTTCAAAGGTTTCAGTCAATTGTTCGAGTATTTTAATTTGAAAACGTCAAGATAAGTTGAAAGCGTATGCACGATTTTCGGTGAGTCAATACGGATTATTTTTGTGAGAAATGAATAAAAATTACACCCGTCACCCAACTTTTACGATCACCTCGGAATGTATTCGGGTTGAGCAGTGTGCCACCAAAAAACTGTGAGGAGCGAATCAATTTTACCAGAAAATATTTTGCAAATTCCCGCTACAACTCTTCAATTACTTTTCTCCTTTCTACTCTGCCACTTTTAATACGATGAGTAATTTTCCACAGCAATTCTTTTTGTGCTGGTAAGTTCGGCGTTTCAACACTTGAAGTGTTGGGCGAGAAGTATTTGGATTAATATTTTTTATAGAACCTTTGAACTTCGCACGTTTCGTACGACCATAAGTCCGCTGGTAACCGAATTTCGACTTCGTACCGCCGCTTAAGCCGCGCTAAGCCGACACATTTGGACATGTCATAGCAGCTGCTTTTGTCCGACCTATTTTTAGTTTATTCAGTCTTCATTTACTTCAGGGAATTCAAGCGGAAATTTATGAATTTTAGTGTGATGATGTTCGAGAGTTCGAGGAATGTTTCTGTTCTAATATTAACAATGATTTCAGCAACGTAAATTAAGCGGCTTTCGCTTTTCAGTTTTCAAATTATTTATCAGGCATGTTTTCTACAAGAAAGTGTATGACGTGGGTATTCCCTAATTGAATTTAGCAGGTACTTCAGACCTTTAAATGGTACCAACGGCTACATTAACCATATTCTCCTGTTGCAGACTGCGATAGAGCCTTTTATCGATTTTCTTAAACGCGTCCTGATCCCAAATGAGTCAATCGCTTATAGGAAAACTTCAATTTTAATTTTTCGACAAAAAAGATACTACTTTGTACTGTACCTTGTACCCGAGAGGGCTGACCTAAAATAGCTCTGCGTAAGACTTTTGCATTTAATTCGCGCATTCTATGCTAGAAGTTATAATTTACCGTTGTAATCTCGTTTATAATTCGAAAATATTCATTTCGTTCGAGTTGAATGATTCGTTTAATTTTTTTGCCAATCTCACAATTTCAAAGAAATCTTTTAGTGAAATATTTTCCCCCGAACATCATGTAAAGAAAGTAAGCTTAGCGTAACGATATTTTGAGCATGCGCACAGTAAATTCGTTAACGTTAAGCCATAGAATTAACATTGAAGTAAACCTGAAAAATTTACAGCACCTAACCCGAATTGATTCACCATAAAATCCTTTCACAAGATCGTTTCCAAACCGCTTCCCAATACGAGAATGACATGGCCGATGTGCTTCTACGAGTTTAAAAATAACAGCAGTTCTCCGATGATAAAGTTAACGGGGTCTTCCATTCAGATTTATTTTTCTGAGGCTTGGGGCAGTACCGTTCAAGAGCAGTCAACACGTAACAGTAATACGCCTGTTTAAGTTTGATCAATTGGGAAAGACGTTTCCTTCAGCGAAGAGAAATTAACATCTCAGCAACACAGCATGTTTGGTGTGCTTATACGTACGCTAACAATGAATCAAAATAAAGAAGAAAAGGCTCATGGAGTTTGGGAATTTAAAAATCTTAATACCTTGTAAGATTCTTGACTTTAATTCATTATAACACACTGCGAAATGGAATTATATCCTATTAATTACGTACATTAGATGTCCAACTAAAATTCCGAATTTGATCTATTACAACAAAGGAAAATTTTTCCCCAAGAAATTTGTTTTTAGGTTCATCTTGCCCAAAACCCTTCCGACTTTCTTCTCTTCCGATCACTTGAGCACTGGCTGGACCGGAAAAAGTTCCGAAACGTTGAATATTTGCGTCGAAAATTGCCAAATCGGTTTGATGCAAAGGATCTGGAGTTTTGCGAGCGGTGAATTGATTGGTTACAGAAACGATGGCTAAAATGTATTCAGGCCAATGGAGAGTATTTTAATTAATGTTGATAGATACTTTTGCGAACTTGGGATAATAAATTTTGTATTATTTTGGCTTTAGTTCGGTAACTTAGTTGGAGACTTAATAATTTAACTTACAGGTATTATTACACGTAATACAACTTCAATAAAAGGTCAGTTGTTAAATGATTGAAATTTAAAGCCAATAAAATTGCGTTAGACGATTTTGCCCTCAGCAGCTAAACGTTGTTCTCAAGTAACGGGCCTCGTTACGAAACCGCCGCAGCGACAGATGAAAAAGCTCTGTTAATTCTTCAGTAAAACCATTTCCACATCAACATGCGTATCTATGGAAAAAACAACGAATTTTTAAATAAAAAAAGATTTTAGGTTTCAAAGGTGATGCTCCCTGTACGAGCGTTGTAGAACAATGTTGGACTCAGCCCGAGATCAGAGGTGGTAGATGACGGTCAGCTGATAGGCCGATCGGATTTTGTTCGAATTTTGCTCGAATTTATTGAAGACGAGTAAGGCAAAGCCCAAGTCATAGTGGGAAGGACGAGCGTTGTTGTATGGATATAATGGGACCCAAAATTTGTATGATAGTTTCTTAGAGGGTCAATGAAAATGAAAAGGAGATCCAACGTGAAACGGTACACCGTTAAACGGAATAATATCATCAACAAACAGTTCGCAATGCATGAATTCCATCATTCGCGATTAATGCGCACTTTGTGTGCTGTTGTACGAGTGTGCACGTACGTTAATGAGCGTGAATGGATGGATGTTTTTCGGCAATGGTCAGGCATCCCTATGCGTCAAATTTCGAGTACTTTTTGTTTCGTAAATTTGAATTCCTTCAAACAAATTCAATTTTTTATTGACTTTTATTCTTCAGCTCTGTTGAAGAGATCGATCCGTGCATACCGAAACAGTCGTCAGTAAAATATGCACTTTTCCGTTGGGTCTTTTTTTATTTTCCGCAGGAGATTAGTAAAATGTCGATCAATTATTTCTTTATGAAGCTGTAATAGGCAGACCTTCTTGATATAAAAAATGCCTATATTTCTCGGCATGCATGCGACGGCTTAATGAACCGGCCTACTTGGAGGTACACTTGAGCTGCTAGAGATACATCGGAGCCAACATACGATTTAAAATCGTGACTAATACCACGAAAATTTTACCTCTTCAAACTCATGAATCATCTTTTTCTTGTACATCTCAACCAAAGTGAAATCCTATCAACTGTCCTAAAATTTCGACTTACGTCGTTAGTTCTACTCACACTGCTTCTTAGTACTCCATTCTTTCTACAATAATCTAATTGTCATGTCAACTCACTCCATTATATTTTTCCTCTCGGGAGCTTTCACCCCCCCAGAGAAATAGAAAAATTTCGTATAAGAGCTCCGATTCAATAGGCCCTTCCATGTTATTGAAAGACCAACTTCCAGCCCAAGTGCTTTAAATTGTTGCACAAATTTCAATTCAGTGAATGTATCGTACATTTTATGGGTAGCACTGGACAGACAATTAACTTCGTTCAACCCCTAGTCTTACGGAGCCACGCTAATTCAACCCAACCTAACCAGTCTATTCGGCTCCGCTCGCCAATGCAGAGCCAACTAATCTCACGAATAACCCGGGCGATGTTCCTGGAACAGATTCCTCTTACAAATTGGGTCTCAGAACTAGTGAAACCCCTTATGTTTATTGAACAAATTTCACGCTCAATGTTATGACTTGAACTGCGCCACTACTAAAGACCGAATAAAAATACAGAAACCTATCAAGTGACCGTCCTCCATTTCCTGTGATGTGCGGCTGACTCGATCATTCCAATCGATGCTTCAATCGAAAGGCATTTTGTTCATCGTGAACTCACGCTACGATGTACACACATATCAGGGTACTGATGTGATCCCGATATGTTTCTACTTTATCTCTGAGGCGAGTTGAAAAAATTTCTTATTCCTTCATCGCCACTACTCCCTCATATGCAGCAATATGCGTAGTGCGTCAGAAGTAACGCTATAAATATCGAGTTCTGAGGTACAAGACCGTATAATAACACATTCTTTCAGTTTGTAGCAGTGGCATTTTTCCTTAAATTTCGCATTATCTAATTTGGTCCTCAATTTACCCTCTGTGTGGAACACACGAGCAGTTTCCATTCCAGGAAAAGCGCATTGGTGCGAGCAGAATCCCTCGTTGTTCTAATTAATTACAATGTTCATTCCAGATTGTTTTCTTACCCGCCTTGCGGTACGCTTTAGAGACACTTTTCATAATTTATATCCAAATCATCTCATACCACGTGTTTGAGTCGAGCAAAAGCATGACAAAAATTAAGATTTTAGTAACATTTGAGTTGACCCTTTTCTGTAGCGAAACTTTATTTTTTGAGAGTTTCTCTTCAAAGTTTTCCCTGGGAACACGTTTGCAATGTAGTGCCCTGAGAGAATAGAGAATAGGGTTGGGTTTCGTGTCCAGTCCACATGGATGCGCATCAAGCAAGCCTAGAGCGTCTTGAGCGGACCTTAAAAATTCAGAGGTCTCAAAAAATCTGAAGTAGCTCCACAAAGCAGCGAACCTGGAAGGTTTCAGTAAAGGTTTACGTCAAAAGTAAAGCTAAAAACAGGTAAATATTTGCGGGCTCGGTTAACCAATTTTATTTCTGGTCCTAACTTTGAATAACTGGTTATTGGTATTAAATTAAATTTAGGTTTTATCAGCAGTGCATAATGCTGTTGTTTGCATAGCAATGATAAATAATTCTCTCAGCACTTATGTAAAAACTGCATTGCGAGTGTTGAATACAAGAGGCGTACGGTATCTAAGGAGCCCTTGCGCACTTTTAGAAAAACAGTGCGCACTAATCGATTCTCTTAATTTTTTGTCGACATAAATTGATCTCGCCTAAGAACGCGTGATTTGTATCCGAGGTCTTGATGAACAACATTCCTTATTGTTCCTTCAGACACTGGACGATCTTTGGCAAGATGTCGTATTGACTTTCCAGGATTTTCTTTGATCTTGCCATGCACTTTTCTGACAAAGTCAGGGGTTCTGAGTGAGTCAGAGCGTTGACAATGCTGTTTTCCGTTGCTCGTGGCCAATTCATCCCGATTGTTTTCGTTTAGCTCCTTTCAAACTTTGCAGACGAAAGATATGGCGATTTTTAAAAATCTTGCAATTTCTGAATTGCTGTGTTTTGCTTTTTTAGACTCTATTGCAGCGTGCCTTTTCATTTCACTAGATATATTTGTATCTGCCATGGGATCTTCTGAAATAAACAGTACATCAATTATTATTGGGTTCGATTAAATTACAAAAACATAAGTGTCTTCAGATAACTTACGCACCTTGTATAATTGAAATTTTAACGTTGAAGCATTACTCAGCACGCGAAACAGCTTTTAAATCTGTAGTGACGTGAAATTACTACAAAGATACAAATTTTCAGCTCAAGAAGATAAAATGTTAATTAACGAGCCAGTGTATTTCACGCGAAAAAATAAATGAGTATTCTCCTGAAAGATTTCATATTACGTGCTATTGGCCTCAAAGGAGCCTATTTAATTTAGGAACTACTCTTCCCTCTAGCTTACGGTCACTTTCGGGTTATTGTTACATGTACACATTTTTACAACATCCAGGCATGGGCAGAAACGCCCATTGGGTTACAGGCGACACATTCACTCCATTTCTCTAGCGGGACGGATTTAAAAACGACCTGCTGGTAAGTTGGCCCCCCACTTGGGCTTTCGAGGAATCGAATGACGTCACCCTTTCACTTCTAGATGAACAGCAGAATCCTTTTTGTGTAATTCTTGGAACTGATCGAGATACTGTGATTATTTGTCTCTCTTCCGCTCCTAGCCGTCCGACTACTAAATTCAGGAAATGTGTTTCGACTCTTGATAACAATGAATCTCTTCTTTACCAGAGGGACCAAGTTCTTCTGCTGAGATTGTTGCGCTCCTTCCCACTAGTAACGGGTACAATCGAGAGGACAATAGGACAGTGGTAGGTTTATTTTAATGATTACATATGTTTTTGGTATCTATTTTAGTTTATTTTGAATTTATAGGATTTCATGAAATTCCACTGATAAATCTTCCTCGAGCCCTGTATAGCTATTTGCACCATCAATGAAAAGTAATGCAATAGGTTTGTAGGTCTAAACACATTTCTTAAATTTGTGAGTCAATACAGTTAGATAAAATTTTATTCCAAGACCAAAAAATCCAATTCACCCTAATGATTGTAAATGCAGAATCAATCTAAGTACCAGATTCACTCACACTGCAATAGTATCTAGTGGAAATTCAGTAGACCGACCAGAAAACGATTCTGAGCGACTTTAATTAAAATATGTATTTTCAATATATTTTCATATAGCATGGCCGTATTGCTTCAATTTAAATCCAGATACAGCATTTGTTTTATATTTTCACATGAGCCTAATTTCAGAAACCTTTTCAAAATTGATACGATTGGGAAACATTTCATGTTTGGTACTGGTAATGAAGTAAAAAATTTTGACAAGTAAATTTTTATGCAAAAATTTAAAACTCTTCAAAAAATGGCACAAACATTTGCTAAGTGCATGGAAATGCCAACTGCTGTGAATTTTGCAAATCATTTGTGCCAACTGCTAGAAATGATTTGCAAAATTTCAGACTGGAAAATTGAACCTGGAAGGTGGCGCTCGCAGTGGTAGACCTTGAAATTGGATTTAGACATTTTCTGAAGATGAATTAAAATCTTAACTATTATCAGAACAAGAGGATTTACAGAAGATTTGAATACTTCAAAAGCTCCAGTTTCCCTCTTTTTGCATATAAAAGGCGCTCTGAACTTTCCTAACGATCTTTTAAAATCGAGCAGCCTGATATAAATCTGTGACATGTATTCTAACCCTGACGTTTGCCCACACAAAATTCAAGTACGTACGTAAACAAACCAAACTATCCAATTCTGCATACAGCCATCATCAAACACCCATGGACAGGTGTGTCAGAAATATGGACGTTCTTTAAAACTGTCTGAATGGGTCGACTGAATTCGCACAATTTTTCTCTTAATTCAATGGTTGAGAGGACTCTTCCAAACGAGGCAGGAGAACTCAGATGTACTGTATCCATCAAAGTCCCTTGCACTTTTACATCACTTCTGACAACCATTTTTCTTGCCCTTCAGCGTATGATCGAACACCATAGTGCAGTCGCACGCTCTTGTGTAATGTCAATCACAATGAGCTAAGAAACATGTGAAGCTAAGACACGGTTTGTATTTTCACATAACAATACACAATTTTCGACCTGAGATCTGAGTGTTACAAAGACCCTTGCTATTGTTATTAGCTCCTTCTCAGGCTTGAGTCCCACGATAAGGATTACATCAAGAATGCATGGCTTGGAGCAGAATACATTTTTGCATTTTACCTCTGAATTTGCACCAAATATCAGTCACAATCGCGCCTGTTACCCATGTGCTAAATAAGAGAGAAAAGTCGGTAATGATACGTTACAAGCTAAAGTTATCTTGAAGAAACTTAGTCTCGCCTATCGAAGCATGTAGCTAAAGTTATCAACTGAACGCTAAAGTTTGCTTATCAATCTCAAAAAATCATCATCGATATCACGTCATAGAACAATTTATTGTATCTATACAGCTGTGAGCTCCACTCATTTAGTATGGTTCAAGAGTTCAAATCCCTTTCGAACTCTGTGTTATAAATATAGTTTAAAGAAATCATAAACGTAGACTATGATATTGTCGATCCACAATCATTCAGACAGAAACAGTTTCTTTGCATTAGATACACGAGGCTTAAAAACCGTCCCAGCAAGAGTTCGCATTTTCTCACCGATGTCTACGGTTAGTCAGTGACGCATTTAAGGCGCTTTCGTGACTGAGTGCAAGGTGTCTTACGTGAGCATACACTTAGAGACTCATTGCTTGTAAATGAGATGTACTATAAGCAAATGGCCAGTAAAATAATGGTTGGACGATTCAGAGTCCAACCAAAGCTTGTAGATAATTTTTTTCAAGTTCACTAAAAAATTGCAGTACTAGTTTCCACCCATCACGTGAGTGTGCGGCAGGTGTAACATTGAGGAGGATACGGAATACTTTGAGGGCACAGTCGATTTTCTCTGAGCCTAAATTGTCTCGTATTCAATTACACACCGAATTCAAAACCTTTATGTTTCTCAAAATATATTTCAGCAATATAGAAATACATCTTTCACAGTGAATGCTAGTGATTTTTAACTAGAATGCATTTTATTTAAAATCTGCTCCTGAAGAGAAACAATTCGAGCGGATCATTCATATTCAGCGCTCGCAATTAGAGCCACTGTGCTCTACCGTCTCTCTGCAGACGACGCCAATTCGAGCGTGTTAGTAGAATCAATATTAATCAAAGATGATCTTATTTGGATGTGAAATTGATCTAATATTTTAACGAACATCGTGACTCTGACCAAGCGGTTAAGCAAACGCAGGAGAAGCATTCGCCATCTGGGTGAGCCATGTGTCTCCGGTCTATTGACTTAGTCAGAGCTTGTTAAATGCTCCTGGATTTCTATGACTATTCTGGTCAACTGACCTCTTGGGAGACGATGAATGTATGCTAAGCATAGCAAACGAGAATTGGTATTTGACCGATGCTGCAACAGGATGCTTAGTTAATCTATTTCACAAGACTCAAATGTTGACTCCGTGATAACTGCGATTCGATTATTATTGATTTCCTTTTCCAGGACGGCCTTTTACCTGACAAACTTGGCCTTCATAATGTAGTGTCTGACGCTTACGATCAATTGGATGTGAAATTTACAATGATTGACGAAATTATGAGAAGGAAGTGTACACAATGAGATAAGTAGGTAGAAAACAAGCATATCCATCATCTTCGCGAGCGCATGTTGTAGCGATATCGGTTTTGTAAATGCAGTTAGGAAAGGTCCGCTCGTTTCAGCTCGATTTCCTTCGAGCACCCAAAGGAGATTTACTAACTCCAGTACTAAGTTTAAGAATCACAGGTAGTGCTTGACCACATCGTGTTTGATTGTAAGGCTTTGTGAAGTGCAGTTAGACGATGTGATGGAGTGAAATACACTCATGAAACCTGTTTTTGTTTTGTTGCTAAATATAAAGGTAAAATTTAATTTTTATTCTTTTGTACGTTTTACAGAGTTTACAATGAAATGAAAAGCTTACTTTGGATTAAAGCCCAATCTAGTTACTAACACAATAGATAACTACATTAATGGATAACTTTTTCGTTACTGTACCGACTGACATCTTGGCAGGGATATGAACCTCAGATGTACCCGACCAATTCTCAATGTTTCTGATAGAAAAATATTTTCATAGAAAATGACCAAAAACTTCCAGAAACTTGTTCGTACCGTAAAATTAGTGCTACAACCCTATCAAACTTTTATGACAAAATTAGACGGGTTCTCCTGAGTTCAGTGACAAAAAAAATTCATATTGATAAAGCTATGGTGACACAGACGGACCTCATAAGCGATGCATATAATAAATGTTGCCTAATTATAACTCGTGCTGTCACACCAAAGGATAAGCAAAAAGCCTTGGATCTCTCAATATATCAAATCCAATATTAAAAAACCCCAAGCATACCTTATATTACTGCACGAAGGAAAACTTTTGCCTGAATTATACAATAGATTCAGAGATTATGTAACCAGTCAAATTAAATCTGCAAAATAGAATTACTTTCATCAAAAGTTTTTCCAACTAAAGAATGACGGTAAAAAAATGGGGAATCTGTTGAACTCATTGTAGAGATCGAGTAAAGAAAACAAAAAACCAGTAACAAAAATTATGAACCATAATTCTACTTATCACTGTGAAACAGACATTGCGGATATATTAAAGAAGTTTTCGTAAATATAGGACAAACCATTGCTGACAGCGTTCAAAAAGATCTGAACTCAAATGACCATCCGCATGATAACACCCACATAAGTGTAAGCCATTTTTCCTTTTTCACACCTGTACCTAATAGTGAGGTGATAAATTGTGTTATTACTTTAAATAACGAGTCAAACGGAATTAAAACGTTCACTGTATAAGTATTAAAATCCATAACTGACTTAATGTTGCCGATTCTAGCTGATCTGATCAATAAATCTTTTACCACTGGAACCTTCGCGAACACTCTGAAAAGAGCTGAAGTAACTCCAATCTTTAAAAACGAGGGCAAACAGTATATAGATAATTATAGACAAATCTTTGTTGTTCCGGCTTTTAGTATGATATTTGATAAAAATTGCACACAAAATATTGTATTCATATCTTGAACGTAATTCTTATATATATGACCAACAATTTGGCTTCCGGTCTCAGAGGTCAACGACTCAAGCCATTATTGATCACCTTCAATATCTGTACACAAACATCGATGTGGGTTTTGTCATATTCCCTATATTTTTAGATTTCAGAAAAGCATTTGATAGTGTACATCCTAAGATCCTTCTATCCTAATTGGAACACTATGGAGTGAGAGCAACTCCTCATTGGTGGTTCACTTCTTATCTCTCAGATCATAGAAAATTCGCTGGAATGGGAGATGCAAAATCAGATATATGGAATGTGACCCACGGGGTGCCACGAGGCTCAGTCTTGATGACCCTACTGTTCTTAATTTTCATAAATGATCTGGAAAATGCACTTTTTATTTTAATTTTATACATTTTGCGTATGACAGTACCCGTTCATCGAAATTCTCTCCAAACAATGTTGAAGAATTATTTGACTAAATAAATAAAAAACTAGGAATCTAAAACCCAACAAAATCTGCATCGATTCAAGTAGAATAAAGTACATTATTTTCTCATACAGAAAAAATTCAGCTCTCGCAAATAACGAGATGAAATGGTATAACAGAAGAAACAGATCAATCAAAGTTTCTAGGAATAATCCTTGACAAGCTATTGACGTTCAAAGAACATACGTCATACATTTGCAAAAAACTTTCGAAATCAATCGGTTTACTGTGTAAAGTTAGTAATATATTGCCAACTGATGCTCTAAAAATCCTGTATAATACACTTATTCACTCGTTTCTTCAATACGGAGTAGAAGAATGGTATGGGACCGATAAAAACAAGGCGGATAAAGTTTTTACCCTTCAGAAAAAAACTATAAGAGCTATTGCGCACCTGGACTATAATGAGCACACTAACGACTGTTTTTAAAAACATGAAAATTCTGAAATTGCCCAACCTTTGTCAATTTTTGCTGGAAAACTTTATGTTCAAAACCATTAGAACAAGTGCTGACTAAAATCTTCATGAAAAAATTTCTGCTTACATCCGTTCCCAAGATCATGCCACTAGAAATGGTAATAAATGAGTTCTTCCTTATTACTCTCGCACCAAATCCCACCATTGCATTCTCTTTGCCGGCACTAAATTTTGTAAGTCTATTCCTACAAACATACAAAAAATTCCCTCATTCAGATCATTTAAGACTAATCTTGAAGTCTACTTTCTTTCGCTGTATTAAAAGAATATGCGTAAATCTGTGTGCATAGACCTACGAGGATGTATGCTTAAATGTGTTGTGTGTGTATTGACCTTCTCTCGATTACTATCTCATACAATTCATGTAACTTTAAAATACTTCTTTTATTTTATAGGAGTGACCATGGACACGTGTGCACGTGTTCTACGTTCGTGAACGTCGGCCTATGTGGATGTATACTCAACTATGTGTATGTATATAGTCTCTTTTCTGAATTGCTAAATTCATACCATGTTTTGACCTTAATATTTAATTTTAACCAACTCATTCAGTTACACTTACATAGGTAAGTGTAACTTTAAGCCTTTTTTGTTATCAATCATTGATGTACAATGAATTGAATACCTTCATTTCTATACAGGTTGCCCTTGAAGCCTTGTCACTATTCGGGCCAACATGTGGTATACATCCTGATCCCGGTTCTTCGTCATTCTTCATTTGATTGTAACCTGTATATGATGTAAATTACTTGTGGTAAATAACTGTTTCAATGTTTAAAAATGTTTACAATGTTTACAATAGAAAATAGATTGCAGTTCTCTTGTATGCGAGATGCAATGTGTTTGGGATAGCACGTATGAAGTTCTATTTGGAATTTGGAATGAATGCTTTCTTGTACCCGACTGTTATTGTGATACTGACTACAAGTGTGATTGAATACGCTAACGCTTATTCATTTTGCTTACGAAATATTACACATTACTTACTCACTACCAAAGCGAAGGATCTCCTCCCTACCGTGGACCCCTGTTTATCCCCTGCCGTTCCCGCTCAATTGGCCGTGGTGACAGCATTAACGCAAAACTAGACTCGTGGCCTAAAATTCATTTTCGAATTCGGGACGAAATTGGTGTATAAATCAGCCTTATTTTTTGTTGATGCCTAACCTGCAAGATGGACGATTCCAAACTGTATTTCATGGGTTGGAATTAACCAACAATTGAATGTAAGCTTTCTTTTCAATATTCGTCCCTTAATTTTTTCATCAGGAGATATATTGTATTTACTCGAGGTAAAGAACACTTGCATGGCCACTTGCGTTTTCCATTGCTTAGTAAATCTGGAAGGAATATTTTTGACTACACATCATTCGTTACGTTAAAGGTATGAGCGCTCGATAGTTGATCTGAGACACACTACCCTGCCAAAAAGTTTGTCCTACCCTGGAGAAATATGAATGTAACAAAAACAATCAAGCTAAAGAGTAAATTGAAGCACCTTTTACATTTATTACCGCTTTCATTTCAATAGACTTAGGTTGTGCAAGATTTTGCAAACAAATTAAAAAAATATTTGTCCAAAGTACGAGCTAACATTGAGAAAGATCTTCCAACGAAGAAGGGAGAGGTACTGAGGCTCGCAACTGTACTGTACCCAACTGTAGGCTCGCAGCTGGCCTACAATTTTTCAATGAGGTTTAGATCAGGAGACTGTGGAGGCCATTCCATGCTGTCAAATGTTCCCTCATGATCCTTGAACAAATCTTGCTCAACATGAGACCGGTGGATGCGAGCGTTGCCGTTTCGAAACATAATGGAACCATCAGGAAAGTAAGAATCCATGGGCGGGCGTACTTGGTCGCCCAGAATGTTCATATAATTCTGAAATTTAATTTTATTACTGCACGAGGTTGCTGGACTTATTCCCGACCATGTAAAACATCCCCAGATCATTATGCTATCCATGGAAGCCTACACTGTCAACGCAATACATGAAAGATCCCAAAGATTTCTCGTTTCACTTCAACCCAGACATCTTTCTGCAACAATGTGAACGTCGATTCATTTGACCATTGAACGGGCTTCCATTGTTCTACGGTTCATTATTTGTGGTCTTTTGTGAATTGGAGCCGTTTCGCTCGATTAGTTTCACTGACCAATGGTTTCTTAGCTGCGGCCCAACTCCTTAGGCCCATTTCCTTCAGTTCTCGGAGCATGGTGACTCCAGAAATTTTCCTATCACCTTCGCTGAGCATGCTAGTGAACTGCTGAATAATTTTCCGCCGGTGTGCTCCCACTAACCGCTTCAAAGAACGCCCATCACGAGTGTTCAAAATTTTAGCTCTGCCGCTATTACCACTGCACTTCACGGCTTATTGCTCCGAGCAATTACTCTTCGCACAGTCGTAAGTTCTGTGGCTGTCGTTTGAGATATTCCCCTGACGGACTTTCCAACCAGGTGCAAATCTATAGCCTTTCCTTTGTCAGAGACAGGGGGATTTCGTAGGCTTGTTCCACCTAGATTATTCATGCGCGTTGTCACAGATAGTGCAGGTGCAGTGATGACAGTCAGTGACACTGAACGCAACTATTACCACCATGATTTTTAAATCCATTTTTTGAGGGAAATTTTAAAACTTCGCTTACATTATATCGACATTTTACCAGGGTGCGACAAATTTTATGGAGGGGTACTGAAAAACCGGCACCAATATCTTTGATGTTCATAAAATGTATGGTTACGTGGTCTACATAGTTCTTGTGATGCAATTTGAATTTCTGAAAAGTGAGAGTTTTCAAATCATTATGTAACTGATAATTCATTCCATATACTTTCGGTATTCCGATAAGCCAAATGTGTGGCCAGAGTGTTCAAGTTAGTTGACAGCTTTCTACAACATCGGCTTCACCTATTGGCTCAGTAGTTACTCGAATTCGCCAGATTCATTTGGATCTCTGAGGTAGACTAACTGTGAAATGTATGTACAGTTTTTCATTAGGAGAATCATTCATTCCTGAACAAAATCGAAATGACGCTTGATGTTTCCAATTGCTGATATTATTCCTAAATAGGGCCACGTTCGATGGAATCGTCGAGCTTGTTACTCGTTCTTCGTAATTATGAGCATACTCTGAAACTGCGATAGTTGGGTAAAATTCTTCGAGTACGATGACTTCCATGTAGAAAATAAATGTGATTCTCCTGATAGTATATTAACCATTCTACATACAGACAATTACAAATAAGTCTACTAAAAATTAAAATATTAAAAATTTTCAGTAACTCTTTTCACTCGAGACACACTTCATGATTTCAGAATGAACAATATACTGCACGTCATTCTCTTTGAATATAGAATATGTTCAGCCTAATGGACCTAGCGGGTCAGACTGTTCTTGCACGCAGGGGACAGTTTGTTTTCTAAACATTATACATGACATGTACCCTCTTTAATATGCATGATATCTACCCTATATTTGTATTCTATTTATTATACATGACATGTACCCTATATTTGTACTCTATTTATTATACATTACATGTACCCTATGTTTGTACCCTATTTATTATGCATGACATGTACCCTATGCTTGAACCCTCGTTAATATACATGACATGTACCCTATGTTTGTACTCTATTTATTATGCATGACACGTACCCTATGGTTGAACCCTCTTTAATATACACAACATGCATCCTATGTTTGGACTCTATCTATTATGCATGACAGGTACCCTATGTTTGAACCCTCTTTAATATGCATGACATGTACCCTATGTTTGTACCCTCTTTAATATACACAACATGCATCCTATGTTTGGACTCTATTTGTATGCATGACATGTACCCTATGTTTGTACTCTATTTATAATGCATCACAGGTATCCTATGTTTGTAACCTATTTGTTCTGCATGAAATGTACCCTATGTTTGTACCCTATTCATTATGCATGACATGTGCCCTATGTTTGTACCCTATTTATTATACATGACATGTACCCTTTGTTTGTACCCTATTTATTCTGCATGAAATGTACCCTATGTTTGCACCCCATTCATTATGCATGACATGTGCCCTATGTTTGTACCTTATTTATTATGCATGACAAGTACTGCTAGGGTACCTCAGCTTTAGATAGGCCTTTGGGACTTCTGTTTTCTGAAGCGCTGCTTTCACTACAACTACAACTACAACTTATGCATGACATGTACCCTATGTTTATACCCTATTGATTATGCATGACATGTATCCTATATTTGTAACCTATTTATTATACTCGTACACTAGTAGATGAGCCCGGCAAAAAATAGCGGGACAAATGATGTTAAATTCGTAAGATTCCCTCCTATTAGCGGTAACTCTGATATGGAATAATGCTATTTTTAGCATGACTGATACGGACTACCTTAGCTGACAGTCTCCCTTATATAATTTAGGAATACGGACCCGGAAATTTTCTCCTACCTAAATTTTTAAGAGTGACAGAGAGACAGACTAACCAAGTGAGCACAATAACTATGTGTTAGTGTATAGTGAAATGACTTGTACCCTATGTTTGTACCTTATTAATCATGCAGGACACATACCTTATGTTGGTGCCATATTTATTCTGCATGACATGTACACTGGGCTTGTTCCTTATCCACAAAAGCAATCAGTACTGCCAATAAATTAATGCCCTGGGTATAATATCATTGATGAAGATTTGCTCCTGTGGAAATCTTGACTAATGTCTGAGTTCTCCATCGCCTCAATTCCTGGGTGCAGGAATACCAAGAGCCCAGCATTTCTATTTCCATTTTATTGCTCCGGCTGCCAGAAGAGCTTAGCAAGTATTGTCTTCTGACTTGAACGACTTGTATTTACATATTTGGTGTCGTTGATACTGAACCTGCTTCGATAAGTTGTTCGTGGTGTGTTATGAATGCGACGCACCATGCTTTCTAACGGAGATTTAGAGCAACACGTCGCTGCTTAATTTTTTGTGTATTTTTTTCTAATTGAGGTTTCCCAAATGACATTTTTCTTCAGCTCAAGATAAATGAATTAATGGTGAGTGAGAACTAGGTAATGATTTTAAGATTAATCAACTCAGCAAACACAAACATGTACATAGCACACATCAACTCAATAGCTATCTCATTTGCTGAAGGGATACGTTTAAATTCTTTAGAAATCCATGAAAGAACAGCTTTTTTTCATATCAATGGCATAATTTAGAATGAATTGTGATGCCACGAAGCAAGTCCAGAACAGAGCTTTGAATTTCTATCTGCTGTGTCTATTGCTCGAGAATCTAAGCCTCTGGAATTTTATTGCTTTGTAAATCTATGCTAACTTCTCTGGGATGCCAGCGAGGCATGTGGGTAATGTTCTCGGGGGTGCTTGGTGCAGCAACTCCGCCGTTAAACCCAGACGGTTATTCAAGCACTGGGCTTTAAGGCTTTTAGAGGTATTAATTCTTGCGAACTGCTATTTCGACCGCCTGCGTAACCTTTGGTACTGTGGTTGCAGCCGTTCAAATGTTGTCATGTTGAGTTATTAAGCTGCGGCATATGTACTTCATCAGGAATTATTCCGAGTACGTTCGGGGTCTCGTCCAGTGTGAATAAAATATTTCAAACCATCCAATGGTGATGCATTGGTGCACGCTGGTGTCTTAATCACCCCCGGCGAAGAGAAGTATTTCACTGAAGACTAATGGATGGACAGGACTGTTGCACACGGTGCTAATACTATTAATGATGAGTATCGGTTTGTGTATCGGAAGTATTACACAAGGGAAGTCATGCATGTCTGCAGCCAATGCGACCGGACCTGTACGATATCGGTAACCGGAAATACGATATCGCTGATATCATGTTTCAAGCTTACATGCTACTATAACTAGTTACGCATTCAAACATAAAATGTTGTGCCTGTATTCGCTTTTTCGGTTCAAGTCATCAAAGATGCCACGTGATTTCAGCGTATTTACACGGAGAGTGCAATCCAAGCGTTCCATCACTTTTATTCATTGATCGGGTAAATGGGTCAGGAATGCATTCTTTTGCTTGCGCAGCGATGGACCAAACTTACCATTAAGTCAATATATTTTTCACACATCGATGGTGCAAGGAGTTCAGGGACGCGTTATGTATGGTACAGGCAAGGAGTTCAGGGACGCGTTATGTATGGTACAGGCAAGTGGTTCAGGGACTTTTAATGTATGGAATATGCAAGTGGTTCAGGCTCACCACATATATGGTATACATCAATGTCCGTAATTCAGAATTACTTTTCATAACTCCCCGACTCGTGAGTTCGACGTTGTACTTGAAAAACTCTCCATCGAAAGTACTTGTAGATCCTCGGCGTGCTAGTCTATTCACATGTAATCTATGTCAAATTGTTATCGATTTCGATGAATTAAGAGGTACTGTAAGTGTGAGATGAACAAAATTATTTGATTCCGTGATATCACCACCACTCATTATATGTATTTGTGATGTATTAAAATACGACTTTTCATTATAATTTAAGTTTATGCTATTGTCAACATTGTTGTTGCAGTATCTCTACTGACTTTCAAACTGAAGTACTGCATTTTATAAACTTTTTTCAGTCGATGGTCAAGCTTACGATATAAAACGTGTGTATGTGTGATTGCAAAGCAATAACTGCTATTAAATGTTATGATGTTTCTACGTTAAAATAAATTTTTTTGTGGGAGGTTTCATACAGCTGTACGTATATGTTAGAAAAAACTGTGCCACTGTACTGCGATATATGCCAGCAGAATGTAATGAGTACGATTAAAATTCAAATTCATCAGGGGAAATACAGGGGACTAAGAAAATCAGGAACTTCTTTAAAAAAAACGATCAACTAAAAAAATATAAGGAAAACTTTTTACTGACAGCAGTTGCACGACTTCAACTTCCCGTTTAAGCGACTGCAATCCAAATGATCACTGTTTGAAAATTACGTCCTGTAGATGTATATGGCTGCCACTACGCATTTCAAATGTTCCCGTTTTTCTGTGTCACCGTGTATGTGTATACGTCCTTAAATTGTAGTATGTGAAGGGGAAACGCAGTTCGATGAGGTGAACAAGCAAGTTTAAAAATCCTCTTGCTATAAAGAGTTCATTAGTGAAAAGTTCTGCTACGATGCCCAAATGAATAAAATAAATACCTAACTGTTTCATTCGAAATTTTTGTATAAAGGCCTTGAAGCTACATAATCAAAATTAAAAATGACAATTTTTCATAGCCAGATAGAGTTGAGACTGTCCTCTTCAATATCTTAGGTTACAAGTGTGCGCTAGTGTTCCGTGAACAATAAATCTTAAAAAAGTAATTATCCGGCGTTAGTTTCAAAGGTTTTAAATTCGCTGGTATAATATTTTGATCTTCAAAACACCGATATTACCAACAGATTTCGCTACATGCAGTGCCATCCGTGAGCTGAATAGATTACCTGTTCTCATGAGCATCAGTCACACATGTCATCGAACGTCCATGCTCGTTTTAATTATATTTTTCTGATATCGGGGATTCAGGAATAATTTCTACACTTCTTAAGAAACATCGTACCCTAATAAACTCTGAACTACATGAGAGAGACCTGGGGTAAATGCACAGATGCGCTCTTAGACTTGCTGGCTCAGACTTGCCAGCAGCAAAGTTTCTTTCCTAGCCTCATCACCACACACCTCATCACACGCCTCATCACCACACACTTCATCACCATACCCCTCATCACCACACCCCTCATCACCACACCCCTCACGACCATATCCCTCATTACCACACCCCTCATCACCACACCCCTCATCACCACACCTCTCATTACCACACCCCTCATCACCACACCCCCCATCACCACAGCCCTCATCACCACACCCCTCATCACCACACCCCTCATCACCCGTCACATCGCTGCCGCAATGCTTTATCACGCCACCGTTTGTGACGCTGCGATGCTTTCTACTGAAAAATGTCTAATTTTTCAGTTACGTTCATGAAATTGTATAGTTTGTACGCATAAGAATAGCGATTTTTGTGTTATACGCATAGATACGTTGTGGAAAATTTAGCAACCGGTAAGGAAAATGTGTCGCAAATATTTCCCCAAGAAGGATATCGCATTAATGTGCAATCCATCCGGGATGTACAATCCTCATAAAACGACAATCTATTTTTTGGCTTGCCTAAGTCTGATTCTGTCTAAGCCTTATACGGAAAAGTTACACCTAATATACCTTTGCTCTACTCCAACAAGCGATGCGAGCTTTCTCGAGTTGAAGGTTCAATTATCACAACTTCTGTCAAGCTCTCATGTGATAAGGTTCTTCGCAGGTCGACTTGAGAAGATTGCAAGTCAAACTTCAGGCTTCGAGTCCACAAGGGATTTCAAATCATTTCTAGCAGACGACAATCGTGGCAGTTTGGTCGGAACAGCCGTCATTCTAGGGCGCCTTGCGCGACTCAACTTACGGGCTCGAATTTATTTACCTAAGTTTGATGAACAAGGCGAGCCCACCGAAAGTTTGAAGTTCTAAAGGTAGAAATTCGAGCAACGCTTGTCCAGGAATTCGATTCGGACGAAATGAAACCAAGAACCCTTGGACCGCTTTCACGACGAACAGGCGGAAAAACCTGTCGAAATGTCTTCATTTAATGAGATGTAGCTCGAATTCAATAAGGCGAAAAGCATAATTCTGTTTTAAGGCACTACATGGTGGACATAAATTCAAATATTGTCAATTCTTTGGTCTTTTGAATAGCTCCCCTCAAAATATTAGCGAACAATTTTGTTAGCAAAAATTTTCGAACTGATTCGACATAAAAAACTAATGAAGCAAATCCACTCTGTACCAATATCTTCGTTTGGTTTCAGTAATAGAGCTACGGGGTTAAGGGGTGGAAAATTTTATGAACACGGCGCGTAAGGTATCTGAGGACACTTAGATTTTTGTTATTTAAACTAACCTGATAATAATTAATGAATTTTTTATTTCAGAAGATCTCATGTCAGATACAACTATAACTGATGAAATGAAAAGACACACTGTAATAGTGCCTACAAAAGCGAAACAGCAATTTAGAAATCGCAAAATTTCTAAAAGTCACCAGATCTTTCGTTTGCAAAGTTAGAAAGGAGCTGAAAGAAAACACTGGAGATTAATTGGCCACGAGCAAGAGAAAACAGTATTCTTAACGCTCTGACTCACTCAGGACAATAGACTTTGTCAGAAAAGTGCATGCCATGATCGACGAAAATCCTGGGTAGTCAATACGACACCTTGCCAAAGATTTTCAAATGTCTGAAGGAACAATAAGGAATGTTGTTCATCAAAGCCTCGGATACAAATCATACGTTCTTAGGCGAGGTCAGTTTGTGTCAGCGAAAAGTCAAGAGAATCGTTCAATGCGTGCAGTTTTTCTAAAAGTGTGAAAGGTGTCCTCAGATACTTTCGGTCGGTAAATACGACTGTTACAGGCATCCCTTGCCGTTATTGACTTCGAGTAAGTTGGGATTTATTTCTTTTAGGCTTTTACGGTTTTCTTTCAAGTGTAGACCATTGAAAAAAAGGACAACCTTAAGGAAATACGCTTGCAAGATGCCTGTACGGTGCCAGGCAGGGAAATATTGCTCCGGATCGTTTCCAGAACTATGACAGATATGATCAGAGCGTTAAAATTCTTCATTACTTATGAAACATTTGGATCATGAGCTAAGCAAAAAAACATATAAAAGTAGGATCACTAAATTTAAATAATTGCTAAGTTAAACTAGAAGAAATTCATTAATACTTGCTAACACTAGGCAGTTGAATATAACGAACAGATGTCTTGACTAGTAGACGCACCTTGCCAAAAATGGCGGGACAAAATGATGGTAATTTCTTAGGAGCCCTCTTATTTAAGGTAAATCTGACATGAAATATTGTTCTTTGTAGTATTTATAGAGACAGACTGCCGTCTCTGACAGTCTCGCTGATAAGTTAGAAATACGGACTCGGTAATTTTCTCCTATCTTAAACCTTAAGAGCCTGAGAGCTAAAGAGACGGACGAACGGACCAACCAAGCCAGCAATACTGGGCTATTATTATATAATGGTTTAATTTATTACATTAATCAAACATACCCTAAACATCATCAGTTAAAACAGCGAAAGTGAAAAAAAACATATGTCGTGGTATTTTGTACAACTAATTTTTGTACATAGTAGTGAGCGACAGCTCTACAACCGGCCGTAGAATCAGTTTTACTTGTAATGTAGGCAGGCAGTCTACATCATGAAAGGAGAGTAGGCATACATCAGTTGTTTCAGGAACAAAGGCTCGTCGCGTAGTTTTAAAGAAAAACAGATTTTTTTAATCGTGGTTCAATAAATCACTGCTAGGTCTCGGAATGAAATTTTGTGATTTTTCTTTGTCCAACCAAAATGCCCCGCCATCTTAAAATTCTTTGAACTGTAGCCAATTTTTTTAAAACATTACCGACAATTTTTTCGTACTCAATAAAAATGCCACTCAGTCGTTTAAGTGAGAGGATTCTTTTAAATTTTTCCCGTTCGCGGATTCTTTTCAACAGTTCAAATGATGACGTACTTCATGATTGTACCCGTTGCTGGTGATGGAGAAACACGATCTGCGCTTTATTTGATGCTCAGAGCTCGCGTAGTCAGAAGCTCCCGTGAAATTACATACAAGAGCTGAGTTTTATACAGTTCTCATTATTTTTTTTATAAATAATTGGTGTTCACTACATCTTCATATCTGTTCCAGTGTTTATACTTAATTCGAGGTGTTGTTTATATATTTACAGGTATGCTGAGTTGAAATTAAGGAAAAGGAACTTAGAAGTTAGTACAACTATTATACGAACAAAAGTTTCTGAATTCAAATTAGGGAGAATATCGTGCACGAACAAAGTTTGCTCGTAAAAAAAGGTAACCTAAGGCAACTGCTAATTTGGCAACAAATAAAAAAAGGCAACTGCTAATTTGGAGAATATCCTTAGCAATGGATATATGCAAGATGAAGAATGGGGTGGACTTAAAAGGCAGCAATACCTCCAAAATTTGCAGTTTTTCTGAACAAGCAGCCCACCTTGTTGTGGTGTGACTGCTTGACACTCTTTCGTCTCAAACATGAGGATTAAGATGAGAGAGTCCCAAATATGAGGATTTAAGATGAGACAGTCCCAAATATGAGGATTAAGATGAAAGACCCAAGGATGAGGATTGAGATGAGAGAGTCCCGAATATAAGGACTAAGATGAGAGAGTCCCAAATATGAAGATTAAGATAAGAGAGTCAAATATGAGGATTAAAATGAGAGAGTCCCAAAAATCAGAATTAATCTAGCGGAGAAATCCTCTGCTAGTGTGATGCATGATTTCTTAGTATTCTCTTACAAAACTTTTTCACTTACGGGCGCATTGTACATTGATGCGTTTTAGCCAAAACAATTAGATTGAGTTGTGAGTTTTTCGAATATTGTATCAATAAGAAAAATTGGGAGTATAGTTTCAAGCTCCCAGATTCACATAGGTGGAGATTGGAAATGTTTAATTCGATGTTGTTCACAATTTAAAATGCTGCAAAAATTGTCTCTGAATACGGCATGAAATCCTCAATAAAGCAAATGCATAAAAAACCTTCCACTTGATATATTTGCTTAAGCTTCAATGAAGCACTTTCTGTTACAGAGACTAAGCTATGTATTAGCATGACCATCACAGAACTATTTTGACGAAACCTGTCAGACAGTGAAAGTAAATGTGAACATTTCTTGCGATTAAAACCATGGGCCCCTCTAAGTCACTTTTGAGGAACCATCCGATAACAATTGTGGAAGCATTAGGGAGAATTTGAACTAACGACATTTTAAATTTGAAGAGAAATATTTTTCATTTTAATGTTACTATTTCATACGTTGCAGGTTCCATTTTATTGAAACCTTGTAATATATTAAATATAGATACAGGAGAGATGGGCGAAGACAGTTACGTTCAAGGAAACTTCTTACCTTTGTTTTAGAGTTGTAGTTCCTTCATAATTGGGTATCCTTTTTAAGCGGTTCATGAAATTTAGAATGAAATGATATTTACATTTTTAAACTACTGAATTCTAAGTTATTCTATTCTTTTCTCTTCATCATAGGAGAAAAATGCAGGCAAAAGTAAAGATAAACCTCATATTTTGCCTCATAAGCCTCATTCAATTTAATGTTAAAATCTCGAAACGCATTACGACTGAGGTGCAAATTTTTCTAACGTTCAATTTCACCAAACATTTTGTAGGCACAGTAGTAATTCACCGATGTGCATTGCGCTTCAATAAGTGCTGTAATTTAGCAGCAGTAGCGGCGTAAGATTTTTATCTGTAAACTAAAACCTAAAAATACACTAATTGTAGATTTTGACTGTATCACTTTGCTGTCATAGGCTTTATTGTTCAAGAACGAGAGCCTGATTTCTCAATATCCAAGGAACAACTCATTGAGCTCTCACGTCCGCTCCCGGCGACGTGTGAGTGAGAGCGCCTGGATTTGACGTGTTCGGGATATTCCTGCCGTGGATGTGGTTGGTCATGTTCTCATTTTTTTTTATAAATCGTCGCTTAACGTTGCTTGTTTGTCTGCGAGGTGTGCAGAGGTACCCTCAGAGGCTCAAAAACAGTCAACATGGGAAGTTTTCGAGGGTTCTTTTCTGTCGACAGTGGAAGAATTTCTAAGCGAATGATGCGTGAACAGGCTTGTACTGGTCAAGGTAATTGCCCTGAGCTGAAAACTGGGGGTTTCCTTTCTTTTGATTGAAATGTATCTGATACAATTCATCTGATTTTTTTCTAAGAGTAAATTGAAAGACTAGTTTTGTTTTTCAAAAAAAATATTTTGCATACTTCATAGCTCATTTTTTATCAATTTCGCATTTTTTCGAGAACTAAAAGAAATTCCAGGGGCAAATGTGTTTCTTTCGTCTAGTTACATAAGTGAAACTAATTTGAAAGCAATCCGTCCCACAGGAAAAATTATGGTCCACAAATCGGACGGTCCCTTTATGTTCTGCTGATCCTTTTTCGACCATATTCCTACCCCACTGATCATCCCGCGGCTACGTCCCTGTTTAATGACGTTTTAACATTAAGTACCCGTGAAAACAGGACAAATGCATGACATCAGTCAATGAAACCGTAATATGCTGCAAGAGCAGCCTCTGCACGCTTTAGAAACCGTAACCATACAGTAAAGAGGTGGGCTTTGGGAAACTTTTTCATGACATCCAGACAGCTGCCCTTAGAGTGGTAACGGTGTTGTTTGGATGCTGATTGGAGGCACTCTCAACTCCTTCTAGGCTGAAGAAACGTAGAGTTGACATCAGAAGAACTGGGGTCCACATGTTTGGAGTAATGTAGTCGTGAAAATTATTCCCTAATCGTTTTTGGGCTGAATGAATATCAGTTTGATCAAAAGGTGCTTGGCTCGCGTCCCCTGCTCTACAGGGCTCCCTCGGATGTGAGTTAGTCTGTCCGGATCACGAACGAGTTGTAACGCAGGTCGCCATGAGCCACACCTCGGATGGTTGTCTCGTCCACCTGTGGCTCCGTGACGTGTGCCCTCATGGACTTCCCAGGGCTCTCTTACGTACAGGGTGACGCATAAGAAATGCACCCTATTAAAAAAAGAATACAGAAAAACGAATGAAGGGTAAAGAGGTTTGAATAATTGCAAACGATAGAGGAACTCTTAATAAAGTTTATTTACATGTCGTATCATGTCTACCGATACCCAGTGTATACTTTTTTCTTTATTAATTTTTTAAAAGGGTGCGTTACTTATGCGCCACCCTGTAGAAGCTTGCATGAGATCGATGAATTCCTACGTCCTGGTCGTGTCCGAGTCCCAATAATATAGTTTCCAGTTGGAAACGGTTTCCTCATCGACCAGTTCTCTCCAAAGTTCCAAGACGAATGACTCGACTCTTTCAGGGAGTCAGTGATCTTGATATCAAAGTGGAATGTAGTCAAGTAGACGATAACAGCATGCCTCATCATTTCCTGAGTTAGGTTAGGTTCCGCTACGTTTACCTGCTACGAAAAAGCATGTGTATGATGAAGTACTGAATGCTGTGTAAGAAATTGTTCTCAAATACTTGCAGCTTCTGCTTGCACGAGTGAGTCAGAAAAAAGTGTAAAGATTTTCAAATATTTATTACTCATTAAGTATTGATTGTGTAGATTTAGTGATTGCTTCATTTTGAAGGTTGATTTGTGCACTTGTTTCAATTAAAATATTTATCAATTCATTGAGATTATTTAGGAACTGTTAAACAGAAGCGAGTGCGATTGTTTTGCCTTTTGGTCTATAAAACGTAAACACAAAATTCATTTGCTTGAATCCCGATCTGACTCCCAGCGATTTCTTCCTCTATGGTTATTTAAAAAGTAAAATTTAAAAAACATCTCTAATTCACTCACAAGATTTACGTGGCCGTATCAACCACAATTGAAATGTACTTAAGCACAACCATCAAACCATTCAGACCGATTTCAAAAATGTCTTCCGAGCAACGGCTCCCATTGGTAGGAATAGATGTATAAAAAGAGACTGGAATGGGAACGTTAAACTGATGAAAACAAATATTTGCTTTGAGAAAATACTTGTTATTTGTCTTTTTCCTGTTTGACTATTCAGTTCTATTCAAACAAATGAATTTTGTATTTATGCTTTTAAAGACCCACCCGTATAAAGCGCCAAAAATCACGCTCGTTTTTCGTATAACAATTCTTAAACTGTGTCAATGAATGAAAACATAATTTAACCAAAGAAAATACACAAATTAACGTTTGAAATGAAATTATGAATGAATCTCTATGATTAATAATTGATGAGTATTAAATATCTGAAGACGTCGAGACTTTTTTGCTACCCACACTGAATATAAAGTCCCATCAAAACTCTGAATGTCATAAACACAAATTTTTATCAGCAAAGTTCCGATTTACAAGTACATTTTCACGATGATTCTTCTTTGTTTTTTTACAATATCTGCTATTAAACTTTGAAGATCACTGTTGTCACTGAGGTTATTTTAACTTCAAACTATTACGTTTTTGGCAGCGTTTTCAAATGGCATGCAAGGAGCGTTTCATGCTCGTATACAGTAGCTATGTACGGTAAACGTCGTAATAATTCCTATTTCTGCTGTCACAGCGGCTCAGGAATACTTTCATTCGCCAAGATTTTCAACTCGTGACGCCCAACATCCCTTTCTTTATCAGACCATTTTTACCACTTGAAGAGCATTTGCATGAGCGCTGTCGCAGTAGATCTTCTACGCGCATTTTTTTGGGCCATTTTCAACTCCCTCATTGTCCTGTACCAGGCCATTTGTACGAGTATTTTTACTGAGGCAGTGTCTGAAAGCAAAGCAAGTCTCATTCGTTGCTTTAATGGCCACACAAATTGTCTCAGGCGCTTCGAAACAACGCGAATTTCCGTCCATCCTTCAGTTCCCCTGAAATGGCCCTGAAACGACGTTTAGGGTGACATCAAATTTTCTCTCCTTCAATTTCTTGGGCGAAGTCACCATCGGGCTCCTCTCTGCAGAGACTCTAGAAAATTTGAAATACTTTAAAAACTTGTGTTATATTCTAGAACACTCAAAATTAAGTGCTTATTAAAGTTACTATCAAACGAGTATGTGCTGCGAATGTATGAATACGTTAGAAAAGTGACGTCAACATGATTTCGTGTTGAAGAGTGTTGAAGATAGCCTTCGAAAGGGTCTACCAAGGAAATCTTTTAGGATAAATCTTTATACCATGAAACGAATATATCTTGATCCAAGTTTTTTAAATTCATGAAACGTACATCGAAATTTTAACAAAACTTAGTCCTCACAACATCAATTCTCTTCTCAGATTTGAATAACGAATTTTTTGTTACCTTGTATTACATAAAAGTACCTCATGCTGCTCGGTTTAAGCAACAAATATTTACCTCTGCAGTTTCTCGAATAAAAGCCTGACTTTTCACTACAATCTCGTACTATCTATCGTGAATGAAAATTTCTAGCGTGGCCTATGGTAAGTATTGGTGTACAACTTCGACATAGTCATTCAGTTTAAAAGCTTTAGAAGGGAAAGTAACACAGTCCGACTGTCAAATTGCAGCGTTTGATTCAGACGGGGAGTGGGCGGCTGCAATTACTTTTTAGACGTCATCCGAGCTCTCAGCATTGAGGAAAAACTAAAATCAACCAGGTTTATTAAAAAGTGTAGTCGGATGAAATCGATTTACGTTATTATTTCAGTAATAAATTTTACACGAAGCCAAAACTAAATCTTTTTATTCCTTTCGGTAGTATTCGGCTCACTCTTACATTTAAAGTTCGAGTTTATACAACCGACATCTGGGCCAAGATGAAATGGCACGTACTCACTGCAATTGGAAATTTTTATCTTCGTTTTGCAGCGTTAATTTGAATACAATAAAACTTTAAAAATTTTCTTACAATGAAAAGTTTCGCGCACAGAATTCTAATCCTTGAAGTATTTAAGTCTCATGCAGAAAAGGCGAGCACTTTAGCCTTAGAGCTAAATGATCGTCGCTCAAATGATTGGCTCTCATTTTCATCGATTGAAAGAGGAAGGGAAAAAATAAAAATTCATAATCGCCTTTTAAAAATACGACTTTGGGAAAATTCTGTACTTGCTCTTCTGATTATCTGCTCGTAAAATGATCCATTATTTGGCAATCTCATTTGGTCATAGAGTGGTGGAGTTGAATTCAAGGGACCAGTTTTACTGACCATGTAAGAGTAAAATGTGCTCAAATATATCATTGAGTTAGGCTCAAACGCGATTATAAAAATTGCCCGGAGTTATGTTCAAAATATTGAGCAATTATGTAGATATATTAATAATGAGAGCATCCAAAAAAAATTTACCATAGCTGGCACTAAAATCAAGGACGTATCTTGTCTTGTTTTAATCACCAAGGAAGAGTCTTCAAAATCCTACCCCTCTCTCTCATTTGCGGGATTTTTACAGGCGTTTCTTTTTCGATAAATTAATTTCACTTGAATCTGAACCTTCACCAATTTTGCTAGAAAACTAATCTATGCTTGATATGATATGAATATTGAGCGTGAAAATTTCACGGAAATTTGGATAAACAAACTTTAGATAAATCAGCCCATAAGAAGTGGTCCTCTTAAGTATTGGGCAGAGTTTGAAGGTTCAGGGCAGAGATAGTCCGGTCTTGGAAGTAATTTTCTTTTTAATATTGTTAGTAGTCTGAAGTTTATTAGGGAAACTGAAAATGTGCTGCGAAAACTGGCTTTTTATCGCAAAACAAGCAGCCTGTATCCAGGATACTTCGTGCGAGACCTGAAATTTCACCTGAAAAGTGAATAAAAAAAGATTTTTTCTGAGAATTGAAACGTCGATAATAAACTGCAGCATGCTTTTGGGAAATTTCATTTTTCATCTCAACCGTGCATTGAAGGCCCTAAAAATTAAAATCGGAAAAAACGACTGAATTTTTTTAAAATACAAGGACTGTCAACTTACATGTGTACCTTTTAATTCTGAGATTGTAGAGACTCCACCTTTGATTTCCTTTTTTTTATACGGATACTCATAAAGTGTACCATAAAAATATGCTTGGCATTTTAGTTCAGTGAAAATCGTGGAAAAATAATTAAAAGCACTGGGGAAAAAGTGGAATCGTACATCTTGTCCCCAGTATTCTGGACTCAGAGTTACTGAGGAGCATACGACGACAGACACGCCTTTCCTCTTTTGAAATTGTTGCGAATTTTCGGGCTTTTTTTAGAAAGATGAATTCTTTATGACGCAAAGATAAGACAAGCAGCTCCGGTCATGTTTCATAAGCTTTACCCGCTCGAGCCGAAGAAACATGACCGGGGCAGGAGCGTACGATGTCCAGACTCTCCGTCTTGCTACACATACTCTTCGTAGCACTCGACTGCTGGCTGCTTGGCGCTGGAGGAAAGACGTTTCGCTTTCGTTTTTGCTTGAATTCTACAAGCATATGCCTTAGAAATCCTCAGGTCCGAGGGGAAAGCGAGCTTTATGCAACTCAATTCGGGAAAAGTTACATTTTATCGTTCGCTTCCTATTTAACTTCATGACCTATTCTTATTTATTAGACGTTTGAAAATATATGCCTTACAATGACCTAGTCTGCACTGTGCAAAAACGCTCGCTGTTTTTCTTCATTTTATCCAGCACTACAGCAATTTAGAATTTATGTAGAAGGAATTGGAATAGAAACTGATGATTCGAGTCTGCAGGAAGATTTCCAGAAATCGTACTGACATGACGTACAAATGTTTGCTCTCTAGCAGATCAGATCTGTCTGGTGGGAGATGACGAAAAATGGAAAAGCTTATGCTTTTCAAAACTTAGAAGCATCGAATCGAGTAATTTCCTTTACGCTTAGGGACTACTTCTAAGAAAATACTTCAACATAAGTACGACGAATTCAAAATAGAATGATCGTTACGTATTTTATAGAGCTGTTTTCTCGTTTGTTGCGCTGCACCATCAACGTTTTAGAACTTTATGGATGACTAGTGAACGCACCTTGCCAAAAATGGCGAGACAAACGACGTTAAATTATTAAGATGCCCTCGTATTAACGGTAACTCTGACATAAAATAATGAATATTATTATCCTTATCGCTGGAATGGACTGCCTTATCTGACTGTCTCGCTTCTAGTTTAGTGATACGGACCCGCGAATTTTCTCCGATCTAAATCCTTAAGAGCGTGACAGAGAGACGGACGGACCAAGTAACCAACTCTGGGCTATTATCATAGAGTGGGATGATGAAACTATGAGTTATTGGAGTGCAGCGAACATGATATTATTAAGACTATGGAACGGCTTCATTTACTTCACATTAAATTCAAAACTACTTTAAAATCAGTGGGATGGCTTCTAAAGCTGCCTTAAATGAAGTATAATCTCTTTCCGTGAAAAACTCTCCATAAGCCCAGCATATGTTCTTCGATGAATTTATGTGTCACCTGAAGCGTGTGTGATGCCAAGCCTGTGGGGCAGCTCTCGGCTGATCTTCATGACAATTAAAGCCCACCGGGGACAGGACGGCCGTCATGTGGTAGGTCACACTGCAGTTTTGCAGACCTATGCATACAACGCTACTTGTTCCTTACTCGACTGTTTTTTATTATTACTCAAATTATCCAAATCGATGAATTATTTTATCACTATTTCTTGAAATACTTGTATTTCTTGAAATGCAATGCAAGTTTCTACAGGGTGTACCATAAGTAACTGACTCTTGCGTTGATAAGTAGATAGGATATCAAATTGTAAGGCGTCCTATTAAAATGTGGTGTTCAAATTAAAAGGGTCAATTACTTCTGGGACACCTTGTGTATACATGGAGAGAGGAAAATTCCCTAATTTACACAGGGTGTCTTAAAAAAGTTAACCTTACTTCAAATAACTATAACTCAAAAATTATTGAAGTTACAAGAATTTAGAAAATTGCACATTGTTGATCAAATACTCTACATCTATGTGGGGCGTATTTTGAGCGTATTTTTTTAGAATTATTTTTAGAAACTAACACCGAAAACCGGTTTGCGCGAGGTAGTTTAAATACTAATTCCACAGTTACACTGCGCACTCCAC
>VOMN01106101.1:0-17737 GCA_014899125.1 Orchestia grillus | reverse complement strand
CGTTACGAATACTTATTTGACCCACTGTATATATATATATATTGAAAAAAGCTTTTGAAAAAACGCCGCCATTTGTTCAACACGAAAGCAACAAACGCTGTTGATACAACAAAAAATACTGTATACCAACAGGCATCGTTAAATTGAACGTATTAGAAACGTACATCTTTTTTTTCTTTTCTATTTAATTCAATCAGACTGAGCCACAGCAATGCGTGGTCAGGTACAGATGGTTAAAAATAAGAAAAACTTGCGAGGCTCCGCTTGTACATTGAAAAAGAATATTTTTCCTAACTGAAGTTGATCAAGTGAAGCAGCAGAACTTTACGGGTGTCAACTGAACACAAGGGAAACAATAGAAAAGTTTGATCGAGTTTCCCTTTGAAGCGTAGAACTGATCGCACGGAAGCCAGCACAGGAGGTCGGCTGAGGAATGAGAAGGACGAAGTGTAGCATCGTTCAAGCTCTGCCAGAGAGTTCCAGTCGGCGTCACACAAAGCTCTTGCTGAGAAAAAATGAATGCTTCGCTATTTTCAAAAGAGCGATCGTTTTGCCATGCATAAGAATCGCTGGTACACACAACACAATACTCGTGTGTATTAATATTTCAAGTGATTAATACGTTCATTAATGTTCTCAGTTGAACTGCGAATCAAAGTCCATAACACTTTTGTTCAAACCCCTGACTGACTTGTCTGGTCTAGGATCAGCGGCCCTCATTCAAGAAAGATTTCAAAGCTAGCGTAGGGCATGCAAGTTCAGAGACATGTTTTCAAGGTGAAGATATGTTGTCCTGGTTCACAGAAATCGACCTATTAATTAACAGGCTCACTGCTTTCCGACTGGTTACTCTGGCGGTGACACTAATTCATGTGAGAGCGAACCAATAACAAGGCTGCAGAAAGACAACTCTCCAAAAGTGCGTTACTCTGACGAGCGCGGGCAACACCGTTTTCAAAGTCAAGAAGGTACAGGGCCAGACCACATTAATACGATGTCAGAAGAAGAGAAGCTTTTGTATATGTTAACTATTGGAATCAAATGCACAATGCAGAAAGCTCGTCACTACCTGAGGTGTAGATCGGAAGTATTCCCAATCGTCACTACCTGGGGCGTAGTGCGAAAGTATTCACAATCAGTCAGGAAGAACAGTGACTGTTTTCACACTTCAAATTGCAGCCCCTGTAACTGGACGACTACAGCGGCTGCTGTCTTGGATCATTAAAGTTGAATGAAATCGTCGAAGCAAATTTGTTCATGACTGCACCAACGTTTGAAGTTCATGAAAGTGTGGAGCAAATTGCACAGCGCCAAGGGTGAATTAGAGGGGGCAGAGAGCCATTTACCCCACGTGTAATGAGGTTAAAGTGCCGACATGTATCTGAAATACATCTCACTTCAAGCATGTAGCGTAAAAATCTTAGCGTAGAGTTGGAGCACCCAATACCGATTGTTGGTACCCAGAGTTGGCAGGTCTTTGTAGCTGTACATACTTAGATGAACTGACAATACAACCGCTAATATAAATATCTTTGCATGTAGGGATATATAATATACCGCAATACCAAGCGTATTGCGTTATATGAAATGTCATAGCTTAATCCCCATTCTCCAACAAAGCAGCCATTTATCTTCCTATATGAGATTATAAATTAATTATACAAGGTAGCTGTTTATCTAATAATACAAGGTAGCTGTTTATCTAATAACACAAGGTAGCTGTTTATCTAATAATACAAGGTAGCTGTTTATCTAATAATACATGGTAGCTGTTTATCGAAAGTATCTCAAACGAATAGCTGTACTGAGGTAAGAGCCGCAGATCCTTCACCTTGGCTCTCACTACACATGATGACGGCCACAAACACTATGCGTGTGCGTCAGCATTTTCTAATATGTGCTTCGGAGGCTCCGTAGCGCAAGTGGTAGCGTGCTTGCCTCCTAGTCCGGAGGCTCCCATTTCGATGCCTTGAAGCAGAGTTTTTTCTTTGGGGAAAGAAGAGTGAACACAATTTGCCTTATTAGGCGGCACATCAGAGGGGCCCGAACAAATTCTAACGTTTCTAAAGTAGGCTTGAGCGTCAGGGGACTCGAACCTTGCTGCTACATCGAACGTCGCCCGAGAGTCAGACTTGCGTAGCGCTAAAGAGAAAATGAAATGTAGGGCAAAAATCAAGGCATTGTTTTGAATGTACTTTCGTTTATTGAAATTTAATTAATCAAGGCATTGTTTTGAATGTATTTTCGTTTATTGAAATTTAATTTATCTAATTTTTAAATGTGTCAATTTATATCAAAGTTCACTCCAAGTTCATTTGCCACGAGACAACGTATAAAGCTGAGTAAAAAATAAGTTTCAATGCCAGCTTCGGAATAGTTTTGAACGTGAATGCATGATAGTTAATTGTTTAGCGATATTCGAGAATAAAAAAAAAGGAAAAATAACACTAGAATTACCTGCTCGATAATCACTCACAAAAATCTACAGACCCCTAACTCGCACAACATATTGAAAGTGCCGTCGCAAAGTGATTATCCGTAATTTCTAATAATTTGCACTCTTCCGTACTTCCTAACGACTGCGGATGTGGTGAAAAGGAGAGAGCAGTTGGAATCGAGAACCAAGAACAGTTTCCATAATAGGCCTTTTAAACATCAATCATCGTCACACCTAATGGTTATCTCCGTATGAGTGTATCTACAAAACCAAAAAAGTTCTTCATTTGCATCGCTCTCCTTTCTTTTCGTCTGGTGAAATTTGCTGAGTTGATGCAAGACCATTTCCCAAAAAAATTACTTACATCTAAAACTAGCTTCGAAACCAGGAAAATATGAGGAATTTTTCAATGCAACTAGCTTCGAAACCAGGAAAATATGAGGAATTTTTCAATGCAAGAAATTACAAGATAGTCGCCTAGCCGCCTAGTCGAAAAGAAATTACAAGATAGTTGACGGATGGGCAAAATTACCCCACAGTTCCGAAACTTCCCAAGAATACGTAGCAGCGAAACCCTATTCAAAACAACAGAAACGTCACTACGGAATGCATCAAAGTTGCTGAAATTGCGAAATCTTGCTAACCCACAAATTCTAAATAGAATCTCTTACGTCAAGAAGATCGCTCTTGCGTATTAGAAAAGCACACAGCAAAGTGAGCTCAAAAAAGTTCGCAGCGGTGAGGTTTTACAACAGTTTGAAAAGAGAATAACTGAGCAACGACCGGCGTAGTCAGCGAAAGGCTTTCATTACAAATGCGCCGTAGCACAATCTGGTGCTTAAATTCTCTTTGAAGTATGCGGCCATAAGACTTGACTCACTGCCACTATAATAGCTTCACCCGAGTGTTGCAAACCCGGAATAAATGTGACCGAACTCTGCACAATCTACGATGGAAATGGCCACGGCAACGGGGGCCACTTGCGCGTAGTGATCTATGTATGCTACTAAAAATCTGAAACGTTTGCTCGATTACTAAATGTGAAACATTCAGTTACATAGTAGCGTATATGTAGATTGATACGACCTATTATAAAAGTCAACTTTTCATTTTACATTCTACCTCTATGGAGTGGTTAAAAGGAAAGACGAACACGTGCATGAAATAAAAACTCAATTGAATGCGGCATATTTACAAGGCACAATTAGGTTATTTAGTCATTTTAGCTTGTCTAGCGCTAACACAACCTATCAACAGTGATAAACAGATCAAGGGTAGCTTAGTCCGCTCTGTAAGTTCAATTCATTCTGCGACCTTATAAAACTGAATTTGTAGTTCATATTTCGTTAAAAATTAGAAGTAACAACAAAAAACTATTTATCTTCTGAAAAAAAATGTACAGCTCAAAATTTCCTAAATTTAAATTCAACTTCGTTAAGAAAATTCACGACGAAAAATTAGCGAAAAATTCTTTCCCCAAAAAACGGACGCTAATGAAATCGCATCGCTGTTGACGTGAAGCCCTAACAAGCAATCTGCGCGTTGGGAATCAATCTCCATGTAAAACCGGAGCAATCTTTACGTAAAAGGGAGGCAATCTTGACGTAAGATAAACACGTTCCAGATGACATAGTTACAGGAACCAGTGAAGGCTTGGTTGTACTCCAGGGTGCAGTCTCGTCGCATTTGAGTGCTCTGAAATGCGGACTTGCACAGCGTAGAAGTTTCATACCAATATTTCTTACGAACAGAATAGTTCGTAACATTTTTCGGATTCAGATTGCAAATTTTCAGAAATCTATCAAAAACTGCCAGAGAAAACGCGAGTTAACGTTCACCCCAAAAAAATCCATGTTTGAGAACCCCAGAAATTCTGAAAATACAATAGTTATTCTACGTAGTTGTTTTCCCTGCAGTTATTGTTACGCGTTTTTTAAATTTCTTACGTCTAAACCTAATATGAACACGTGGTTGGACGGCTCTTAATAGACACGTTTTCAAAGAGAACCAATGGCCAGAAGCCTGTGACTGATGTCCTCATGATCAATATTTCAATCATTGGGCAGCAGCTACACGGCCCTAACCCCTAGACATTATCAGGTGAGAAACTTGAATTTATTTTCTTTACTACTAAAAAGGATTAAAATATTCTGGGAAGACTTAAAAATATCAGAAAAGGTCTGTGCTGGAAATTTTTGTCTTAGGGATTTCCAGAATTGCCCCAACTTGACAAGCATCTCCTTCGCAGGAAGCGGAAGCTGTGCGTAGGAGTGCGAGGGCGTGGAGTAAGGGAGGGGACGTGTGTGTGTGTTAGGAAACCTATACGTGAAACGTTTGAAACATTCATGTCCCACGCAGAGTACACGTGTGGCATGGCAATACAATCAATAAGGAATGAAGAATAAAGAATTTGGCGTAAGAGAGACACTACGTGCGTGCCCAAATAAGGTACAAGGCTCCTGTAGGACACCCATATGAAAATTGAGGATTTTCAACCAAATACATCGATGCATTTAAGACCTATGGAAAGAATTTGTTGTACACGTACATGTCAGTTGTTCATACATCATTTTTCGAGCAAGTCTAATTCCCCCGTACAAAAATTTATTTCTACAGCTATTCATAGAATGACCAAATGAAAGTTTAGAATATTAAGCTCAGTGGAGAATTCTAATATAAATTGTAAATGCATAGAAAATATTCGAATTTAATGAGATCTTGCAAGAAGAAAATTAATTTCATTTTAGAATTAATTTCACAATATTAGACATATATTTGCAAGCGAAATAACCGCCAGGCCATTAACATTTATTTATATTTGAAAGACAATAAATTGTTTATACAGGGTGACACGAAAAAAGAGGGAGGATGTATCACAACCCGGTTCTAAATACAAAATGTACGTATGTATGATACCAAATAAATTTTGAAGATATTAGAACCGGGTTGTGATACATCCTCCCTCTTTTTTTGTGTCACCCTGTATAAAGCCCAGTTACGTGCCGGTCAGGACTACGCAGCAAAATACTTCTTTTCAACCAAAACTGATGAAGTCGTCAATCTCGGCACGTGACATATAGAAAATAAGTCAAAGTTTGCCGCCGGCACAAAATTACAAGGATTTCTGTGGCCCTGTTAACAGAATTCTATTTAAATGTATAAGTACAGCAACGAGGCGTGCGATGTAAAATTTCTGGTCTGTATTTAGCAGCCCGTTCATCTTGTTCATTTCCTAGGAGTAGTGAAGCTTTCAGACCCTCTTCATAGTACACTACCTATGCAACTTAATTTTTGTTCCCGACAATTGAGTGCCATTTGATAACTCCTCTTAAAGAAAAGCAACAAAAAATCCCCTTTATTCTTAAAAAAGTTTGCTTTCGCATTATACCTCTATAACTTTTTATCACTGGTATAATAGCGAAGCAGGGAAAATAATGAAATTATTAGCCTGACCACAAAAACAAGGATCTAGGATACAAATAATTTTATTTTTATGTACAAAGGAATGAGAAATTACGGGTTTACCAAAAGCTTGCGTGCCAGAAGTCTAAGTTTGAAGTGAAGGACAATTGGTTCTTCAAGGAAAATTACAACACGGTTGTTGCAGGCGAACACTTGATCATTTTACTCAGGACTCCTGCCTTGCGTTCTCTTGCATGGGAAACGAAAGGAAGTTCATGTGTGACGTCGGTGACATTAAACGCCATGACTCGGCACAAAACTACTCCGTTCGAGCGACAGCTATGACATCACAGGGTCTATAGATCACATGTTTACATGCATGCAGAAGAAATAAGTTCGATAGTTTAAAAAAAATTGAATAAGAAATCTTGCACAAATTAGTGGGCTTATTGCTGATAAACACCGTAGAAACTTGACCTCTTCCCTCCCTGCAATTGGTATCGAGTACCAAATGACAACAAATGGTTGCGAATTAAACATCTATTGAGTGACATTAGACAATGATTACCATCGGGAGTCCTGTAAACGGAGTGGTCTTTTTCTAAAAACGAGTTATAACCATTCACAAACAAGATGAGTGAACAAATTTTTAGCAATTCCAAATCATTAAAATTCTACAAACAAATTACTTTAAACAAAACATGTTTGAAAAAATGTTCAATGGCAGCTCAAAACTAAAATATTAATCATAGCTTCTCGACTAGTTTGAATAGCAGTCTAACCGAGATCGTGATGCTCTGAACTCGGCTATACAAATATATTATTTCAAGTCATTCAGAGTGAATTTTATGCATTATATTTGAACGTTTAAGTATAAATCATAAGTTAGCAATGCATAATAACACTTTAGAGTTATATATTTGTAGACTTTTCAAATATTTAGCTTCATAATTTAACCAGCAAGCACTGGCCCCTGTGTCGTGTTCGTCAAAATTCCCCAAGTTCAGGATATAAAATCTCCTCGCTGACGTCTATGTATTAAAAAGGTTTACAACCGACCAATGCAGTTTGGAGATACGTAGAAACAGTGATATCAACAAACTTTTCAGTTTAAAATATCTAACCTCACTGTGTTGACATCCACATATCCAAAACTTTTACAACTGACCAGAACAAAAATACGATGCATTGGTGATCCCATTTAAGAGCACTGGCTCAATATGGCACAGATTCGAGCCGGAAGTGTGCCACGCACAGCGATGTGCTGAGACAGCCTTGACCTACACCACTCCCAGTGGATATGTCATGCGTGTCTCTAGCATAGGTCCAAGATTTCTCCACCGAAGTGAAACGGAAAAAGTATCTCACGCCCATCAAAGGGATGCGACATCTCGGGGTCGGGGTGAACTGAAGTTCAGGGGCGGCGGGACAATTGTGAAAGGACAGAACAAAAGGAGGAAAGTCCTTGTGTTCAATGAATCCATGCATGATAAAGCAGGTGTTGGAACAAGGACACCAGAATAAATCTGCAATGAATGAAGTTTAACAGGCTTTTCAAGCTAGAGCTTTCATTTATTTGGTGCATGATTAGGAAGTCCAGAATACATCTTAGAGCTCACACGGAGATTCATCTCCTACAATAATAGGATTAGGATGAAAAATATGCCTTCTAATTGTTTTTTTTCATGCTGCATCAGTCTCCAAGTATTTCCAAACAAGGTAAGTTAGAAACACAATATTTTCGAACAATTATGTAAGACAGGGGTGACCAAATACACCAGCAGACTAAAGAAGCGTAAAGTGATAGCATCACTGTGTATCTGAGCGACAGCAAATGGTACGACACATACGTACATTTGAACTCTGCACGTACAGCGTACGAAATATGAAAGGTTCTTCGTCGAGCAAGATGGCTTTGAACACGCACAATGAGTTGAAAAAGTTAGGCAACAACGCTTGCAAGTTGAAAGAACTAACAAAATTACGCAGCGAGATTTCTCCATTGAATTTACCAATACTGCGATTCGTTTAAGATTTGCAGCACCACCACGAACAGCATAAAATTTACAGCACCACCGCCACTCACAGTAAAAAAATTTCAGCAGTACCGCCACTCACGGTAACACAAAATTCAGCACCACCACCACCACTCACGTAAAAAAATTGCAACACCGCCACTGACGGTAACAAAATTAGCAACACCGCCAAACACGGTAAGAAAATTTGCAACACCGCCACTCACGGTAAGAAAATTTGCAACACCGCCACTCACGGTGACAAAATTTGCAACACCGCCACTCACGGTGACAAAATTTCCACCGCCGCTCCCGACACACTCCCAGGTCCCAAGCTCCGGCCTAGAGCACATCACGTGCAGGGCGTAAGCTGGAACACACCATACAAGCGCGGGCAAATTACTAAACGTGCTCACACTGAATAGTTCATGACTCATGAATTGAATTCCGTCTAGAGGCTTTGGAACGGCCAACTTTGCAACTAAACGCTCCATGATGAAAGACTGAAGAGTAGAAGACTGAAGTGTAGCGATTGTGATTATTCAAACCCTTGCCCATTCATCCCTCCTCCCATTCAACGGTATTCATTCCAGTATTGATATTTTGGATCTTCCGTGCTACTAATTTCCATTATACAATATTCTTTTTGAAAACTTGCTACCATATCGCCAAATTACTTCCATTAACGGCATGCAACTCTCAACCTCAATGTTAGATCATATGCCTGTCTTCAGCTTACTGCGCTGACACTACAGTATTCCATGCCTGTCCTCAGCTTACTGCGCTGACACTACGATATTTCATGCCTGTCCTCAGCTTAATGGGCTGACACTACAATATTCCATCGAAGGAGACGTAAAAATTTCACGGAAATTTAGATAAGTTTAAATAAACCAGCCCATGAGAAGTGGTCCTCTCAAGTGTTGGACGGAGGTTAAAGGTTCAGGGCCGAGATAGTCCGGTTTTGGAAGCAATTTTCTACTCGATGATGCGAGTAGTCTGAACTCTATTATTAGGAAAACTGAAAAGGTGGCGCGAAAACTGGCTTTTTATAACACAACATGCAACCCGTATACAGGATACTTTGCTCGAGACCTGAAGTTTGACTTGAAAAGTGTCGATGCGTGACGGAATGGTAGGTACGAGCGTACTAATATATAGATGCCTGTACTCAGCTTACTAGCACTACACTTATAGTCACGTACCACAGCGACCCACTCTGCAGCGTCCACAAGACACGTTACCCTGGGAAGTAACCTCAGGGTTTCCATGCCCCATAGTATGCCTTCCATTTTTTTTAAATGAATTTTAGACTAAGAGCTTCTCCTTCTCTTAATGTTAAAATTAGGGTTACCATTCCTTGGTTAACCCATTAAGAGCAGCGGAACTACCCAAGCATTATACATAGTTCTGTATTTACATCCTTCAGAAGCCGCGTCGATTTAGCTACGGGTCCACATTTAGCCGCAGTGCATTTTATTTCTGCGAGTTAAAGCGGCACATATGACATTAAAACTCTGTAGGGCTCCAACAGCGGTGGAGACTCTATATACAGATTTCAAGAAGTGTTAAAGAGTTGTTCTGGTACTCCGTCGCTTGGAATGGACTAAAATGCAACAATTCACAAGGAAACTTAACGTCAAACCGAAAACAGTACACTAGAATTCCGTACCCGAAATAGCTACACGGTTTCTCACATGGAACTCTGGTACACCATGTACTCGTTACAACCCTGAAATGACCAGCGTCTCACTGGTGGAACTATCAGATTAACAAAATTAATTTTAGATTCTTTTTGCTTCGTTTGAAACTAGGATGAAAAAGCACCCAAGTGCGTGAAATATGAACGCTTGTTCTCGAAATATTTCGTTTATTTAAGAATTAAAACTCGGTCCTTTGAGAACTACTGCGTCACGTGCAATGTTCGCCGAGTGACTGAAGAGTCAAATGAAGGAGATATGCTTTTTGAGTCAAATTGAAGTCGATAAGACTTCATTTAACACTGGATTCAAGTGCAATGTGCAAGTATAAATCAGAAGTACAACCGGTCAGCAAGAAACAGAGACCGAGCACAAACACACAGCACAAACACACACAACACAAGCACAGAGTACATGTCGGGCACCAAGTTCCGCCAGCAATTACAGACGTAGTGCCGCACCGCATGCGGGTACGGCGGCTCAAAAAAGTAGCGCCTAACGATCAAGTCGAGCGTTTAGCAACGACGTACGTGACTGCAAATAAATTACCCCTGATCATGAGTAATGGGCGAGTACGCTGCTTTTCCCGGCCTCATTGAGGGGCATTTGTCCGCACTAGAGGATAGGGGGTGCGCTGAAAACCCTCTATGTCGAGCTAAATGGAAGTCCTGCACATGTCTGCGCCCTCGTGGACTTGAGCAAGCCCTTTTGTGACCGCGAGCTTAGGGTAATTTTAATTTCGCCCCTCCTATTTAAAACATAATAGGCACACCCTTTGAAAAGAAAGCTCCGTGAGTGTATCGATGTACGTACCTCCGAGTTATGATTATTTTAAGGATGAAGCAAGTCGTGGTACGAAGTCGTGCGCTGCGCCCCTGAAATTCTGATCGTAAAACGGGTTTGGAGAGCAGCGTTTTTTCTTGGCTTCCCTTTTCCCTTGGAATGCATCGTCAATATTGAAATAATGATTATTAGCCCGAATGTTGCAAGGTTCCACCAAACGGGCAGGTACTGCAATTGGAAAGAAATAACTAACACCCACCTATTTCTTTAACTTTGGAAGCTTAGTTAAAGTCACATCCACTTGGCCGCACTATAATACAACCAATAAAAAATGACAAATATTGATTTAGACTGAAGAGAGACGCCTCTTATGCGCTTAAAGAAGTTATACAAGGCTTCTGAGCAACCTTAATGGGAAAATGATTTTTCAGCAACAAGCGTTGAAGAGAATTCGCAACAAGCGTTGAAGAGAATCAGCAACAAGGGTTGAAGAGAATTAGCAACAGGCATTCGTGAAAGGTTAGCGACGAGTTACAACATGACCAGCACTCCGAGTCGATTGCAGGAACACAGTTACTTCCCCGTGGGGAAGATACATAAATTATTATTATATTCGTTAGTTTAAAGCTCCCTATCATATGAACTGGGGCATGAAGAGAGCGCAGAGGAGTAGGGACTATCTAGTATGGACTGAAGAAAACGTGAAATTTATACACAGGTGTATACCCACACCAGATTTCATGTGCATAGAAACAGCAAGTTATAAAGGAAGAGGAAGAAAAGATGAATTATTAATTCATAATTTTCATTTAATTCCTAATTATTCCCAGCGTTAAACTTGTTTTCATTCATATTTAAAGTTAAACGAATNCCCCCCCCCCTTCCTTGTGGTGATGCTATTTTCATGCAATGTCCGCTTTCCCAAAAGTAAGCCTAACAGTGGAGCTCTTCCGTACGAATAACAATGGTCCCTGCGACCTGAACCGCTGCTGAATTATGCCAACACGTGCAGCCAAAGTTGGCCTCCAGCTGAGTTCTGTCAGACATGCAAACTAGAACACAAACGTTCATTGTTAAACCTTTACCAAAAAACTCTTAGAATTAAATTACAAGTAAATACCATGCAATTCAGTTCTAAAACTAAACCCTCTTTACAAGACTTGTAAAAATTCGGCCTGTAATAAAGCATCCGCTCCGCAGTTTGGTATAGATTGTCCATGCCCTTCGGGAGCCGCTGCTGCTGCGCCCTGCTCTGGACCCCCCGCAGAGGCGCGCCTCAACCTGTCATCCCCAGGACTCCCCACAGCCCCACTCCCCACTCCCTCATGTCGAGGGGTGCTTGTGTGTCCCATGTATACGCGGTACGTCAAAATGTATAAGTGGTTAGTTCGCACGTTAGAGGAGTATCTGGAAAATAATTATATCTAAGCCAAGGGTTTCGAGGGCAAATTATGATCATGGATCGACTTGGACCAAGCACTGACTAAAATTCTCACTTAAATCTGGTTAAACATCGCTTTGAGTCTCACTAAGACTAATTCAAACGCTTCAATAGTTCGGTTTCTAGTTTCGACTCAAATCGGCACCCGTTTCAAATGACACAGATTCTACCACTGGCACGACATATGAACAATAATCAACTTCTTGTTCCCTATTCAAATTAGGCACTTCATGGTGACCACCGACCATCACGAGAAAAATCTGCCCGCAGTACTCTGCCAAAAGACAGGCACCAAACCTGTACAGAATAGTATGCTGCTGCATGCCTTTAAAAGCCTGATTTTGGGGTACACACTTTTTCAGAGTTCCTTCAGATCTCTCCAGAGAGGCAGCCTATCTCTAGCTCGCTTGTTCAGAGAAGTATTTAGCACAAGATCGGGCACGAAATTTGTGGTATAGTTGAGAACAGTTTAGAACCGTGAAATAGAAAATAAAATACGTGAAAGATGTCAGTAGGTCAAGGTCTAGGAGAAGATCAAATTGCAAACCAACGTTAATATATTCACAGCTACAAATTTTAGGCATGAAAAGCAATACCGGTTATTAACTTTTCATTTAGAATACTTCTTGAGTGCCTTAAAACGTATAGAAGACAGCTGTGGCTAGGGGTAGCTACGCATGTTAGCTGACTAAAGTTTATTAAAGAAGTCCTACTTGAACTCCTTATAAATTTATAAAATTGGCACAGTTGACTGCCAGAAAAGAAGAAAGGTGAGCTGAGGTTAAACGACTGAACCCACAACGGACTCCGATAAGTACTGTAAACAAATGAAAATAAGCACGCACTCCCTCGCTTAGAAATTAGTTTAAGAAGTACAGATACTCATGAGGAGCACACCAAGTCCCCACCATACGTTGGCTGGCACTGCGTTCCAATTTAACACTTTGCCTCCGGAGTGGGTCATATATGGTACACGCGATCATCTAACCTCATCTTGTGTAACCAAAGCACTATCATGTATAAATACTAATTTTCGAATTTTCGTTACATTTGTGCTCATCAATCGAATAAGTTAGTTTTGATTAGAAAGAAAATTAATAGAATAATCAAATTTGTGAAACCAAAATTCTTTATTTTTAAATTCACGGTAGAGATATTTGTCGACATGTAATTTTACCAGTGTGGAGAATCGTAGTCAAAGTGTTAACACCCTAGAACCAAATAAGCTCCTGAAACACCTTTTCTTCACAGGATACCTGGGTGTTGTTAACGACCTAAGAATGGGCCGCTCGGCTCTTTCACATTCTATTCTAAAAAATAGCGTTGCCGAATCTGTTGCCATGTTTTATCTCCGGATTCAGGTCAACTTTTCGAAAACTAAAATTCATTCTGGAGGTATGCAAAATTCAGCCTCCGTACATGTTAACATATTTTCAAACCGTCGCTCCAACAACACTCAAAAAGATTAAAGTTTTAGTCATTGCTATGACCGACGGTTAGGCCGTCGTGATTAGGTTCATTCCTTAATCAAATCGCGAATTTTTAACTGAACTTTAGGCTTAGTTTATTTTGAAACTATTTTCCTTGCCTTTCCAATTTCATAGTACAGTACACCAGTAATAATAATTGTTCAACAAATACGTACGTACAAAGTATCACATTATTCATATAATTGTAAACTCCCGAGACGCGATGCACGCTACAACTCCTCCCGTTTTCGTCATAGTTTTGTTGACTCGTGTTACGCAAAATCAGATTAAAACAAGTAAAGCCAACTTCGTTGGAGAAATCTCATTAAACGATCTATTTAATAGGCGAATTTTAACATGTGCCCCTCCTCGTTAACTGAGGAAAAAATTCATCAAATTCCATTTTGTCTAAAATTTAGGATGCAAAATGCCCCCTTGAAACTTCCGTTGGACGCGTCAGCAAACATCGTTAAAGCCGACAATGAACTGCAACCCAAATCCCAATTAAGGCGAAGAGGATCGTCTTCCAAACACCAAAAGCAATATTACAATATTTTTACATCCGGTGTTCAAACAAGAGCTATTTGAACTAAACCTTCATAAACTGTACCTAAAACTCCTACGTAAAGAAGCCGCTCTCTCGCTCGTAAGTCACAGTCATAAAAGAATCTTTTTGTCTCTCAGTAAATAAATGGAAGAGGAAGACAGGGGGTGTATTAACAAAAAACTTATGATTTTTGACCTGCAAGCGATTTAAGATATTTTATATAGGACTATGCCGTATACATGCAGGTCATGCTTCGTGAAATTGTTAAGAACCTAAAGGACAGGCAGATGTAGTTTTAGCGCTGTAGAAGTTTCAATTTTTAGCAACGTCGTTAGGTTCAATAATATGAGCACAGGGTTGATGCGCACCTGCCATGTGTGGAAGCATTTTTTTTGCTATAATGAATTTCTCGATATTCTCACGCTGAACAGAGCATTTATTCGATGCTAAATGATTAGATGGGATGAAAATCGATAAAATTCAGGGAAACTATTAAGTTCATTGTAAATCGATTGAGTTCGAAAATGAGGAATGGAATTCAATGAGCGATAAATTTCCATGATATTCGATTTACCCAAAGAAAATTAAATTAAGAGGTATATGACTTAATTTTATGAAAAATAATTACAGGCAATTACGAGCTATTCACGTCTTTTACAAGCAAATTACCTCAAATAGGAGCGATTACAATCCATGTAAAAAAAGTATTTCCTTGATTCACACAAAATCAGGGGCAAGACGCTAGGCAACTCGAAGCAGTGTGGAGCCCCAGGCACTTCGAACGTGAAACCAAGAGGAATAATTTCCTCTTGACCAATTAATTGGTCTACGTGACCAATTGTTGCGAAAATTGACTTCTTCCTAATTAGGTAGACAATATTTTTTATGGGACATCAACGAGTTCTTTCAACAAAAAACGAGATAAGCCATCGTACATTATAGGTTGAAGATGAACAACCACACTCCTTCAAAACAGTCAAATTATTTCCAAATAGAACACGCTTTCATGCTTGCGAACCTTATTTTTGGATCTCAAAATCTGATAACCGTGATTTCCACCTCTGCATCTCCCCTTCAATTCCTGGGCACAAACTCCGGTGATCCACTGCGCCTTGACCACCATTAACCAGCACATCTTGTGCTTGAACAACCACATAGTGTGCTTGAACTAACAAGCACATCTTGTGCTTCACAGAGCTATCCTGACGCTCGACACTCCGTTGAACACGGCTGCCACGAACACGGAATGATCTTCATCTCTGCACTAATACGAAATGTTGTTCTTCATTCACGCCTATACTTATTCGTCATAATTACTCATTAGGGTCAGAGTCGGCAGTGAACAGCGCATTAGCGCGTCTGTAGCGAGGATGTTTTGGACGGTTCCGAAGCCCTGGTCTCTGATCTTGTGTTCTAATACCCAAAGAATATGTATGCAATTCTATTCTAGTCAGCTCCCCAAACGCAGGTAACGTACGTGTGAGCAATATATACTGTAAGAATATAGAATTACGTTCGTAAGTTACGAATTACGTCCGAGTAATATTCCCCTGGTTTTTCGTTTGTTCACCCCAATACATGAAAATATTACTTGTAAATCTTTCCTCATTTTAGTCTACATCGATAAAGACCAAGCGTCAGCACTCCAAATTTGAACACAAGTGGAGACCATAATACCAATAGAGGCCATCTCGGCTACCGAACAAGTTATTTTCACCGTAAGAAGCGCGCTACCAACACACAAGTTTCAAATGTCACGGTTCTCATTTTCAATTTTATTACAAAAGGACTACATTGGGATACTAAGAAGCCTTTAGTTTCGATCCATCCCACAAAGATACCAGTAAAATTTGGAAACAAGGAAAAAAATCCTTTCATCACTCGAGTTAGAAGACTGCCAAGTCATGGCGTGCTTGGGTACACCAAGTCCACGCCTTTGCACCGTATAAAAAGGTAGGAAATAGGTCGGGGTTTCCCCGCCGCACAACCGCAGTGACGGACAAGTCGAGTTTCAAGAAAATGAAGGAGTGCCTCCGGTCTCTAACTGCGGCCTAACATCCTATAATGACAGCCGCAGAATGATCAGTCCACGTGTAATTCACATTGACTTATCACACTAAGACCACAAAATTTTAGTTCCGACAATTGATGTTCGCCGTAACAGTGCATAAGGAAACAGAGCGTCTAGTTTTTCATTTCAAGATAAGGCTATTTGTGGTGGTCAAAATTAGTGTTGTAGACGTAGATAGAACAGTTAAGGTGAGAAACTGGTAGCTTGTGACTCGTAAATTTAAGTTTTCGCGCAGGGCATGAATTTAATCATCAGTTACTTAAATTACGATAAGAGTTCTGCGATGAAGATATGATGCTGTTTCCATCACTCGCAACCTTCGCGTTACTCAGTTACTTGATAAACCAAAGAACGAGGACGACGCAAAGCACCGCTACCGTCAAAGTGTTCATCAGATGAACCGGCAAGACCGTCGTTCCCTCATCGGAATCGACAAATGTGCTACATTTCAAAATTGCAATACATAAATTTCTACCGGTATTTATCAGTTCAGAAATGATGCAGCAACGCGTGTTCCAATGTGTGCCGTGCATCTCTTATCACCTGAATAAATAATTTTTTTAATTTCTATAATCGAGTTGCACAAATGGTCAACAAACTAAAACCGGAAAAAATGTCGTTAAAAACGGGAAAAATATAATTGAAACCAAAAAAAATACATGCCTAAAACCAAGAAAAAAAACGTACTGCTGTTTTTAATTTTAGGCATCCATGATAACGCGTGAGCGGTGCAAAATAACGGGCAGCTGCACAGAGCCGTCACAGATTGCAATGCAGGTACCCCAAAGATTGCAGCGCAGGTACCCCAAAGATTGCAGCGCAGGTACCCCAAAAATTGCAGCGTAGGTACCCCAAAGATTGTAGTGCAGGTACCCCAAAGATTGCCGTTCAGACACGTCAAAGATTGCGGTTCAGACAACAAAGATTGCGGTGCCGACACACGAAAGATTACTTTACCGGAAGGTCCCAGAAATTTTCTCCCGTAAAATATATTCGTAAATTTTGTCCCGCAAACACTACAGAGACGCTGATTAAACACCAGCCATTTATTTATTGGCAGAGCTGCCTTACCGGTGTCGCGGGCTCAGCAGTACTACTGATGCACTGGTATAGGTAATACATCAGTACTACTGATNCAGTACTACTGATGCACTGGTATAGCTGATACATCAGTACTACTGACGCACTGGTATAGCTGATACATCAGTATTACTGATGCACTGGTATAGCTGATACATCAGTACTACTGATGTACTGGTATAGCTGATACATCAGTACTACTGATGCACTGTTATAACTGATGCATCAGTACTGCTGATGCACTGGTACAGCTGATGAATCAGTACTACTGATGCACTGAAACTGGAAATGGACTGATACAACAAAGATACTGATAAAGCAAATACACATGTAGTGTTTGTTTATTGATACCACGAGTCACATGAATGAATTCTACATAGACCAATGTGAGAGTTATACAAGGCTGTTCGTTAAGTCGCCGACTAGAACTCGTAGAAGCGATTCTCAGGAGTAGCACAAGTTCACCCTTTGGCCACTGCAAGGCCACCTCAGTCGCGGCTCAAAACCTTCCTGAAGCTACAACACCATCGCATTTTTGAGGCTACAGCACTACCGCGACTTGAGCACCAGAAAGAAAAAAAGAAAAATCAGTTATTCCGAAATCGGTCACATACACAGTATGGGCACAGTATGACCTAGCCTTTCGGGTTTTTCAATTCATAAAATTACAGAATTAAAATTAACATGAAAGTTTCGATAGAACTTCTAACTGGGATTTGCACGACTACAATCTACATATTACGTGTGGAAGTCGCGTTAAAACTTCGGATCATGATTCTAAATTCGCTCCTA
>VOMN01106090.1:0-74444 GCA_014899125.1 Orchestia grillus | reverse complement strand
GTGTTGTGTCAAGGCATACTTTCATCTCGTGTGCTTCAGAATTTACGAGCTCCACTCTTTTGTTCCCATTTACGTGTTCCTTATAATAATCAGTTTTATTGATTACAGATTTGCAATGTTTTAATGTAGTTGAATTTTGTTCATATATAAGTAATCCATACCTACATTTTATTTTGTGAACTTTCTCAAGAGATGAATTGTGTTTTGCACAGAGGTATTTCCGAAGTTCATTTGTTATGTTCAGCTAATTCACTTTTAACATGCAATACCGCGAGAAAGTATATGAAAAGTTATTTGTACTTCTCGGACAGGAATTGTTGACTCCACAGCGCACCGAGTAGTGTCGCACCCTAGCTTTGTGGGCTAAAATGCAGCAAAAATAGAACCCAACTAACCTCTAAGTTCCTAAGAATCCCATTTATTATACGTTTCCCTCCAATCGAACGATAAAAATTGCAAACCGCTCAGTATAAACTTTCCATTCATGGAACGGAACAGAGTATATCTGTCACTCCTGTTCTGCACGGCAGTGCCATTAGAATAACGTTTTGGTACTTGTTTACCAGTTCTAGGGAAGTGTACGAACCAGACGAAAACGAAAAATACGAATCGTAAATACATACTAGGTTCATTTTCGGTTAGTACAATGCTTCCTGGGACTTTATTATCTTGCCGAATGAGATCTATTTCTCAGGTACCACTTAGTAGCCAGTATTTTAGATTGTTCTCTCAAGTGACGTTCAGTATAACTCCAAATCCGGTTTTCGAGTCTTTCTATTTTAAATCACTCGATACGTGTTTTGATATTCGTATTTTGTTGACGCGAGTCCTATATTGAATGTTGGTGCTACAAATTACCCCTATCAGACACGCTCACTATGTCATTTGCGGTTGGTATCACACATTGTTAACCGAACACATTTCACTCTCACTGTACACTGATTAACTTACAGCAATATTGGCTAGAAATCGTGTGGGTAGTTAGCTACCATTGCACTTGACCTGCTCACCTTGCGATTGGCAAACTTGCAGGTCGTTGATCTAGGAGTCATCTTCCACCCTGGTTCGTATCTGCGAGACTTTTGGAACGTGATGGACTCGGTGGTAGTCATTTGTGCCGCCGTGTCCTTCTGCTTCGACATGTTGTAAGTTCAACTATCAGTTCATTTTTTCTGTAGGGTTTTTTAGGCGTAATCGAATTTTTCTGGCTGCGTATTAGGCTTTTATCTTGTCTACCTATTTTAAGGGCTTCTATTATTATGTATGTGTTATATATATATGTATTAATTTATGATCTACCCAATGTTGAGAATAGGTAAAACGCAAGAGTTGTGGTAGTTACTTCATCTCACAGGGCAAGGCTGAACTAGCCCTCGCAAAATCTATGAATGTCATTCAAATTTTATTTGACAGTCCAGGACAGGTCGACTTACAATTGTTACGGACTCAAAGGTATAGTCTTCAAAGTAGTTGCTGTTCAAAGCTTCGATCGGTTTGATAGATAGAAGATCCGTTGAAATTTCTCATCAGGACAGGCTTAATTTTCTTACTCGTCAGCCTTGGACGTAATAATCGTGTGTTTTCTGCGACTTCAACCCTGTTCGTTGGCATCATTAGAGTTATTCATGTTGGTGTACGTTTAGAATTTCTGTCTTTCGTCTTGTGTAATAAATCTGATTTTTTTACATTCCGTAGAGCTCAACGTGTGACTTGGCATCCTACCTTTCCATTTGTTCTGTGTAGTATTTCTCATCTAAACCAAAACCTACTCTTAATTGACTTATTTCTTCATTGATGTATACCCTGGCGGTTGTGAAGCGTACACAAATCTTCTTAATATTTACTTTAGCTTCCTTGGCATTTAGTTTTTTCATCCTCTACTCAAACATCTTAGACTTTTCTCCATCTTCTTGTCACTGGCACGATCAAAGCAGGCAGTCTGACTCGCATATGCCACCCTCGTATTGCCGTGGAGGTCAAAAATGGGACTTGCGGCCGCCATGAAAATGGTGTGTTCAGCGGGCCAAGACTTCACAAAAGTTGACAGGAGGACACGGCTGAGGAGGCATTGTGGCCGCTAGATCACGAGCAAACGAGACCGTAACTGCGTCATATTTCGCCTTTTAGCTCGTTACCTACCCCACCAGGAATTTTTCTTACCTTATTCTATACATTACCTTATCATTCGCTCGCGGTATTTTTTACGCGAATCTTTGGTTTCTAAATGGGAAATTTCGTTTGACGAACGTATTTTTGTACCTATCAATGAATAACAAAAATTTTCTCTTTAGTCGTGAAGTGCATAACAGATCGAGACGAGTGTGAGTGGGTAATCCAGGTCCCCTTGAGCTGCCGCTTCTGGAAACAAACTCCATGCCGCCTTTTGTTCTGCCTCATGTTGACAATATTTCTAAGTATAGTCAATTATGATGTTTGAAGTCAGATAGTTTTCATGAGGAAAAATTATAATCCGTTGAAACAATTAAGCTACACAGATTCATGACCGTCGCGATGCAAAATAACGATAATTTTAGTTATAAAATTGAGACACCTGACAACACACCCTCATGTCCACATATTCAAAATCAAATCCTTCCTTCGCCTACCAAAAATGTAAACATTCATGACCTTATTGAAAATCAAATCCTTCCTTCGCCTACCAAAAATGTAAACATTCGTGACCTTACCCATGTAATAACGTAAGTGCATTTCATTGATATTCCACCGTTCATGCAGGTGATGGACATAGGAGTCATCATGCACCCTGAATCCTACTTTAGGGACTTCTGGAACGTACTAGACTTCCTGGTCGTAGCCACAGCCATGATCCCGTTAAGCTATGCCGTGTTGTGAGTCCTACCTTCTTTTATACCGTGTTCAGGTGGTGTCACCGACAGCACTAATGGCCCCTTCGTTCACGAATTTTGTACAGTAGAACTGTCGTTGTCGTATTGTGTATCCTACCAGAGATTCCCAACTCGGTGTCGTTCTTTCAGTCCTATTGGCAATACCTCCGTTGTTCAGCAGTCAATTGTAATTTTCTTCTGGTCATCAGGCGAAGTTAACACTCTAAAACTGCAGTTGACATCACAAGGTGTACGTTCAAATAAAATTTTCCTCAGTAAATGAACATTGAGTTGAGTTCTTTAGCACGACGTGTTAGACTAAGCAGTAGTTTCATAAATTTGGTCTTATGGACACCCTGGGTCTTACACTTTACAATTATAGAATTTGTGAACGATATGTCACCGAACACTTACGTGGTACGTATCTCACAAATGAATTCATTACGTAATTTGTAGCACTGACTAATTTGTGCGGGAAAAGAAAATAATTTTCCGCAGTATACCGTTTTATGAAAACTTGACTACTTAAAGGTATCGAACAATTTTTTTTCACCCAGCCCACGTTTGAATTGATGGCTCAGTTTGCCTAAATATTTTCATTTCTGAACGACATGAGACCTGTACAATAATATGTCCCTCTACGTCATTTTAAAATTTTGATTTGTGTGGGTGGTAGACGCTCAGCACGACTGATACGAGAAACGGTATTTTTACAATCTCAACTTGTTCATCACAGCCAGTGATCGCGTATGTTAAGGCCAACACGCAGCAGCCAGTCAGGTCTACAGTAAGCATGGAACGTTCATGTCAATCCAAAGCCAAAACTTTCCCGGCAAATACATACATAAAACTCGCCCATAACTGTGTACTCGGTAGGGCGTGAATGAATTGAAAATTATTCAGCATATGAATTTGGAAAGGAAACACTCTAGTCTAAACCCTTACGGGCCAACACAGACATGCGCTGCGAAGATTGAAAGGATTTGTTAAAAATTACAGATTTAAGCATCACACGTGCCGGCTTGTAGCACAGCTCTATGAGGACCACTGGCACTCCTAAAGGTTATTACAAATGATCAATCCAGTTAAGTGTTAAATTTCTATTGATTCGCTTAAAAACAGGGCAAAGGTGTATGCACCCAAATGCATAACATATCGTTGGGCTAGTACAGCTGTTTGGAGGACGTGTTTCGTCTAGATCGATAATCATCAGTTGACATTTACTCGCCCACCTCAAAACTTCCTTGATTAACCCATTGCTAAAAAATAGGATTATTGTAATTTAAGATGCGGGATTCTGTCGAGGATTCTTTACGGAGGAAAATAAGCAGCGCACTTTAAATTGTAGATTTGTCTTTTGGTACTTTATCTCATATTATGTCACTATTTTTTTCACAACATTGTCACCTTCACAAGAAATTCGATCTTGGCTGGACACTGCTCACACATTTTCAATTGATATTTTAAAAAATTTTACATCCACGTCACTGTCGGCATGTCTGTGCTAAATTTTTGTGAATGATTCTAAGCTTTTTACCTTTCTGTATGACTAGTCACACATTCCTTAAGCGATTATGCGGGGTACGATTTCATGATCACAAAACTCTACTTCAACCACGGGTAAACCTACAACGGGCTTTTCGGTACTCGTTGTTTGCACTGAAACACGTCAGATCGAGTCACTCCAAATGGCTGTTAGCTCTCGACCGCCGGCCGGCAAGGGAGCGGACCAGACTGCGATGAGGCCACACCATGAGCTTGCCAGCGGGCATTCCGCTGGGCTTTAGGGCGCGCATTAGTAGAGCGAGGGTAGGCAAACTTTTCATTGAAAGGGACACATTCAAAAGTTCTTTTTCTTTGGTCGCTTAGTATATTAACCAAAATAATTTTGGTTTGAAATATACGGAATTGAAGGCTTTTGAAGGAAAAACGCTCTGATATTAATTGTTATTAATAAATTTGATATTCAATATTTGGAGGACCGCATAAATTTCAATGCGGAGCCGTAGTTTACGAACCTCTCAATCGGAGCGATGTGATAGGGACTCGTCGCCGAGAAGTGGACTTACCTTTTGTGTATTTTCTTAGTTTTGTTTCATTTTGACTGCGAACGTGTGTTTATATCTCGCGTGGGTACATCCCAGCCACGCTCGAGCCGTGTCCTGCTCGAGTGTTCGCGTGCTGCTCTCGGCTTGGTCTCTGTCGGACCCTGTCACTGTGAAAATGCGTCTGCAGCTCCGGCCGTTGTTGAAAGAGCTGTGTTCCGACTTTTGGAGCCATGCTTTGCTTGGCATAATCGAATCATTGGAGATGCGGCGTAACACTGGGGACCAAAACGTCCATACTGTGTGTTCTTCTGATGTTCGTACGCTGTGAATTGAGAAAATTTCCATGCACCTCTGCTTTGGAAGAAAAATTAATTTTCAATTTAATTTTTACAAGTACTCAACTTACGTTAGTATTTGAATTGTATTAGACCGTATTCGAATTATTCATGAAATGAAAAAATATGTAGAATCTAGTACTGTTTTATAGCACTTGTACTGTCAGGGTAATGAAATCAACGGTTTTTTTTAATGTGGAGTTGCAGTAAACTGCATATTCTCTACAGGTATTTTCAACAGATTCATCCGGTTCATTTTCACCTCAGAATATTATATCACTGAAGTACTCCGTGAAGAATTTCTTCGAATATTTTAGAACGAGTGAGCATCTGAGGAGTGAACATTTGGTAATTAAGTGTTATACACACGAGACTTAATTGGTAGGTGATAGCCCATGCAATATTGTCACTGCTACTACAACTTGAGAATTAGCGGTAAGTTGGATACCTAAATGGCACATGGAATCGAACTTCTCAACGGGCTGTACGCTTGACTGAGTTCTTGTTTCTTCCTTGCTCTTGCTTCTATGTGGGCTGCTGCTGCTGTGTGTGCTAGCGAACATTTGAGCGCGTAATGTGTCGTGTCCCGTTGTGGTGTGTCGCAGGCTTCTCACCGCCGCTCCTAGCACTCACTTGCCTCACCGACAGACTTTTGTGTTCTCTCGAGCCCTCTCACTTGCCTCAGAAACTTCATTCCAGAGCTGTGTTTGTACACAGAGAATTTCTCGTAAATTTTCGCTGAGCATGTAAATTACTTTCTGTCAGCTGTACGTGTTGGGTGTGCTATGACGACGCAGACTGGTGATACTCAGCAAAAGGAAAGCATCAGCCGAGTTCCGGCCTCTCGAAAAATTGGCTGCAAAAATATCCACCCAGTTAACTTGAAATCAATTAAAAATCTGTATTTGAAGTGAGTCCGGGAAAAGTGGTACTTTTCATTTAATACCTGAAGTTAAATCGTTTGAAAAAACATTAGGAGCGTTTTGTTTCTCGGGCTCTTTAAAGAACCGAAAGTGTCCAAATCAAATGACTCTGTTCGGTTACTTGATGAAGTGTTGGTGTAGGTGGGAATAGTGCTATTTGGGATGGTAAGTTTGCAAATGTTGCATTATTTTCCATTTTAAATTATTTCCTCTTTTACAACTAATACTCACTGCATCTAAACTTAATCAAACTATAGGGTGAGCACGTATTTCAAGGTTGACTTCCAGCATTGTACTTTCGTAAAATTATCTGTGGGTGCAAACAGTATAATTATATATGTAATGTTCGGTCTGGTACTTGTATGAATATTAATGCGCTTTGCTTGTGCACAATACAGCGGCACTCGTTTACCGATTTCTGATTAATTTCCCTCATTGAGCGCACGTTGGGAAGCGACGAGTGTAATCCTCGTAGCTCGCAAGAGAGTGCATTTTGGGTCACGGTGTTGCTGCCTGAATGTAGTTCCTAAGGCAACGGCGCACTTGCTCATCAACTTGTCTTGAGAGTGAGTGGTGACTCGTAATTCCTTTCATATTTCTGAAGCAAAGGATGCGGGCAGATGGTTCGTGGCCTGACAAACCTACAGACCGCGCAGAGTACGCTGTGGTGGAGCAGGTGTCGCGTGCTGCCGTGGCCCTCGTCTCGCTCAGAGCGCCTCCTTACGTTAGCCCTTTGAGCCTTACAGAGATACATGAGCCGCATTTTAATTTTCACTTCTTGTGATAAAGCCACCTAATTGTGGGCTAATTTGAGAACTATAAATTTGTCCAGGATTCGAAGAGTTAAAATGAGAACCACACGCTCTCAACGCTCATTCAGTTTTACCTAAACTTCGAAACGATGGAACAATATTGAGTTGATTAAGTCTTTTCCACGCTTCCCATTTGGTATTGTACTTAACATCTGAATCGGTACCGATTTTTAAAAGCAGTCAAAGTACATGTATATTTATGCTTGATGAGTATGCGAAAATGTATGTTTCCCAGTTCAATCCATCGTTTCGTTATTTTGGGATATATCCTGTACATTTCTCGAAGCTTTTTGCAGGGATTATGAGTCATGGACGAGTAGACGTGTTCTGAAATGGGATCCAGTAAAATGATTGAATAAACAGTGAATTTTATATGAAGAGTTAATGACTTTCTTAAACTGTAAGTTGGTGAAACATAGAACTGCCTACAAAGTATTTACTGTGAGTTTTAGAAGCAATTTCTCGAAGCGTCTCTTTGCCAGAGATTCATCGTTATGAAGTCGAAGGGCAAATATTCTATTCTGCATGAGATGCCATGCTGTCCCTCTCGGTCGTGGCCGATTAAGTTACGGTTAGGAGTTCCCAGCGCGAAACTTTCAATCCTCGGTATCGTGGAGCACACTTCTACAATCGTGGGAAAATATGGGAGTTACAAAAGCCATTGGAATTGGTCAGTGCTGGGTCGAGGATGGCTTTTTAATCCCTGTAGGAAGCTTGAGGGCTCTGACATCGGTGCGAAGGGGTTTCTTGAGGCTTCTAGACTGTAACTACATCCCTTTCCTACAGCCCTTCCCTTCAACTGACGTAAGTCCCCTGTTCTTTCTATCTCTCCTCTAACCGAAGGCCTTGCACGGCTTCAAAAAATCCGCCCTTCTCTCGAGCGTTCTTATTCGCTGCATTTAGTTGCCATCCGAAAATCTCGTTCATGTGACTTATTTAAGCTATTTTATGTTATTAGTCCAACAAATTTGGCCCTTACCTAAGCCGTCATTCATGTTCATGGACTCATCTTTCAATGATGTTCAGCGCAATATTTTAATCGAAAAATTTTGATGTTTTGATATACAGATATCCCCGTTTTTCTAAATAAATCTCAATTAACGCCCGACAAACCGGACTTTTTGAGCTCGTGAAACGCCTTTGTTAGCGAAAAAATTGGGCATGTCTGCCGCTCGAGTTCTTGTTCTCTGCTTCATGAAGCCTGATTTGTTCTCTTCTGACTCTTGCGTGTTCTCGTTATTCCTCTCGAACCTGCCTTCAACTTCCCCCAAGAATCTGGCCCTCCTCGACTCTCTGTCCGATGCCATGCGTGTGTTAACTCTCCCTTAACTGCCGCTACTAGAACAGTTCGTTGGAAACTCTACAGTACTTCACTGGTCTGACCGAGTACTTCAGCCGCAACATTTCTTCATTGCTACCGCTGCTTCTATTTTTAATGCAACTAATTTAATGGTGAATTGGACTTTGTATTATACTATATTGCTTCTTAAATTACACCTTTAAGCAGAAATCTAAGGTATTTTATCGTTATTGTGTACTCAGTTATCGCTTCCTCCCTACAGTACAAGAATTTCTTCTTCATCTTAGTCATACATCAACGACATGTAACTCCATACGTCCGAATAACTTTTGAACTTCTTCCACAAATCAACACTTTCTCTTCAGGTGTAGAATAGAAATGAGAAATTAGTGATATACCTGTCTTTTTTTAGCGAAAAAACTGCATATTCAAACCTTCTCTGATCAGCTAGCATATTTTATTCTTTGTAATAATTGGAGTCACATTGATTCCTCGTATGTGCTTCATTCCTGCACTCTTCACTTCTAGTTCGTGATTCAAATTGTGCAAGTTATTGGATCACTTTAGAAGTTTTTTCAATTCTTTGCTGAAGCTGCCTGTTTGAATTCTAACCCAAGAACGTTTTCGAAGCTTCGGCGAAGGTCGCTTCCGTCTTTTAATAATTGGAATGGTTCTTGCCTCCACTGAAGTCGGACACGAAATCAGCCCTCGTGTTTCTCACTTGTGGATTATTTCCCGATTCTTTATTCTTACTGTAGTTCACGGAACGGCGCTCGCGCAACTCTGGGATTCCATTACTCTCCGTGCAAGCCACCGCGTGGATGAGTTCTGTGACCATTTCATGCAAATTCTTCCAAGTTGATGTACAGACGTGCGGACGAGCTCGTGCTGTGAAAAACTTGTTTTTTAGATGCGTGTTATTTTGATATCAAAGTGTTTTTTGTTGGTTATTTGAATGAGATTTTCGCCCATCCTATCTTTATGCTCAATACTATGTTAAATGAACTAATTTAGGTGTTACTATTAGAAAGAAGAAGTACTTAAACTAGAATCATAGATGTTAGAAGCATTTGTTAAAGCTTTGTTAGAGAAGCTAAAAAAAGCTCTTTGATCGTTCCTCATGATTATTCAAGACTGCAGAATAACATATAAGAAAAACTGCACCTCGCACACTCGGCTTACCTTCACGCTTCACTGGGATCAATTTTGTCGCTCGAGGCCCACACTTTCTTTGCTGCTTAGCAAATCTGAACAAAATCAGGAGCTGCGGAGTGAATCAACGGCTTCTTCGTTTGTTGTGTTAATTGGGGGCTTCATTTTGTAAAATTTGTGTTCAAATTTTACGTCATGGTGATGTGTATTACTGAATTCAGGTGTTCATATGAACAATGTGTAATTATTTCCGTTTATTTCATCCGTGTGATATTTTGTTATGTTTGATAATCTAGGTTTAAATTTCACGTTAATAAAATTCTTCGCTATGTACATAGATATGCTGTGTTGAATTATCTAGCTATTAGTAACTCCTGACGTTTGGTATTTTTTCGTCCTGAATTTCTTATTTTACTGTAATGATGAGGCGCTGCCCACCTCATCAGCTCTTATCCTTCAACTTGTGTTTTGTTGGATCGTCAAGTGGTTGAATAATTTTGATGATCGAGCTTCATACTTATGCTACCTTTTCGCATTGAGTGTGAACAAATGGTCGCATCAGGGATTTTGCTCTTCCTGTTCCGTATTTTTGCGAGCGTTCCCCCACAATCCTCGAACACTTCCCCTCCTACCATTCGTTCTGTTTGCCCGCTTTCATCTTTTCCTTCCGTCTTTCAGGTCCAGAAAGATTCGTGTGTGCCAATTGTTCACGTTTACGTTCCCCTTTCGATGAGGTTGAGGAAAAAGTGTGCAATTTTATGCAGGCGAAACCAACACCCGCGATCCCTCATTGCTTATTGTCTCGTGCATGACTGAAGCTTCTCCTGTTGACTTCGACTAACTGGTCACCCGAGTTTGTAGGCTCGCCTTTGAGAGCTGAAAGTATTGACTCACTCGTTGCATGCAGTTACTCATTCTGAGTTGGATTCTTATTTCTGACTTTCATGACAAGTGTGATACTCAATGTAGAATGAGCTCTCGCGTTCACTTCTCTCTAAAGGCCTTGAAAAACTTCGAATCTTATGCCTCTGGTTAGCGACCTGCCACATGTTAGCGTGGTTATCGTGTCAAGTCGAATTTTTTACCATAATTTCCTTGAACTTCTCTGATAATCTGTAGTCATATACTGTAGTTGCTACTCTCTTTGAACGCTTTTTTATGCACTCTCTCTACTCCGAAAATTCGTCATTAGATTTTTGTGGTGTGTAGTCACGTCATTTATGACGAGTAGTCCAACACTATAAGTCTCAATTTTAGTTAGTTATAGTCTTTTGCCACTCGCACTGGAATCTTATTTTAATTGCGCTACCTTAGTTTTGAAGAACATTTGAGATAAGTGAATGAAAATTATTATTTACCTCGTAGCTTGCCTTTATCATGTTCAAGGTTCTCTGGTGGAACTAAGTTGGAAGTATGTTGATCAAAATTCTTCCAAAAGTGATGCATTAGGCTCTTAAATAACTGTTATTTTCGCCGGAGCTAAGAATGTACCCTGTAAGCTTAACTTGCTGCATGATTTATCTCATCTTAGGATAATGCGACAATTATTTCACGGTATCTCAGAATGGCTCCAGAAGACAAGCCCTTAGCTTCCTTATTCTCGGCTGAGATGTGAGACTCATTCTCTCTTCAGACTCTCAAGTGTAGAGTAAATATTAATTTTCATTTGTGTACGACATGAACACGGCACTTTTTTCTCATTGTAAAATATTTTTCCCCAATGTAATTTTATGATATTGTGCTTTTCACGGACACTTCATGATGCCAGCTAAATCCGCACAACGCTATTTCTGAGTTGCGCTTAGAAACTTCCATGATAATCTCCAACATTTTTGGTTTGGTCTGAGATGAGTGTAGGCTAAGCCATGATGGCCCTCGAACCCTCGTTGGGTGCTGGCCACCGGCGCCAGGTGTGCTGGTCAAACGCAGTCAATCTTAATTAATTTGGAAGCAAAACTTCGGAGTCGTGGGAGGTCTGAGAACCTTCTCTACTTTGCACGCATCTCGTCTAGCAGTCTCGTTTATAGATAGCGTTCACTCGGTGCGGTAAACACTTTTTAAAATAATTCTTGTTGTTCGTGAAAATTATTTTCTATTCGATGAATGAGTTTTCTATTTCCTGTTTTCACGAGGTATAGTTCATAATAATGATCCAATCCTTGATGCTGTATTTCTTTTATGGAAAGATTATCTGCTTATCTGTATTTAGATGGGTGCCTATTGTCTAACTTTTAAATTATTCTCTAGTTTGTTTCGCAAACATTAACAGTGGAGCAACTGAAATATCTCCAACGGCACCAAACCCTCAATAATTTTAGTCAAGTGAATACCCCCATTGAATGTTTTTTATCGGATATTTTGGAAATAACTACTGCTCCCGACTCTTTACTTTGCATTTATTGTTTGATTTCCTAAACATTTCATTATTGCACATAGTAACAGCCTTACAATTTGCCGTGCCGGTAACATAACTTCATTTTTGAAATATTTTCACAGGACTTCCCTTCATTTCACTAACACTTCTACCAGTAAAGTGCTTGACTTTTGCTGTCAAAGTCTCTTCTGGTCATTTTACGGTCTACTTTCGTTTTGGGAGCTACTTGGAAAATTATTAGCTAATTTCGTGGAATATTTCAAAATAATACCCCAACGTTTACTGCATGATGGGATTGGACGAAATTTTGTTCTTAAAATACCTTCTCGCGCTATTGACCCTGATGAAGCGAGTCATGCTCGCGACAGAATTCTTCACTGAATTTCTTGAACGCTGGATACGTACACGAATTTGAAACAAATCTATTAATTATTCTATTTCATGTTTTCATGAACTATAGTTGCTCATAATAATCATCCAAGCCTCGATTCTGTACTTTTTCTACGAAAAGATTCCGTAGGAAGATTTTTCTTCCATATTTTTCTTTTTGTTGCCATCGGCGACATAGACGTAAAGAATTTTTACGAGTGTCACATCTAAGCTCGCACGATGACTAGAACCGTTGGGTACTTATAAACAAGGACTGCAAGTGAGGTCTATACCTCTCAATAGCAAAGGATAGGCATTAGGGTTGGATTACTTACATTTGTCTTTACTTACATAGAGAGGCCTTTGAGACTTCTATCGTGATTACTTTGCGTCTTTCAATTTTCACACCTTCTTAGCTATCTCTTCTTTGTTTTTTCTTCCTCTTCATGCTTAACTTGCAGTTTCTATGCACAAGGAACACACTGAGGGAACACACCTTGTGTATAAATTCCCTCTTCTCTTTAGTCTGTTCAAAATTTTCACTTCTCGTCGCTCTCTCATGCGACCCGCATTCCGCATGGCTAGGGAGCTTTACTCTAACTAATGATGACAATCATAACTATAAGTAAAGTAAGAACTCGTACATGACGCAGCCCAGGCCGCCACACCGGCCTACCGCTGCCGCCAGTCCTCAGACCTCGACTGTGGGGCGCGCCAATAAATAGTCACACGCCGCTAGACTTTGAAGCGAGGTAGTTTGACCCCGAAGGGATTTGACTTTAGCCAGATTGTGTGGGGGCGTCACACTTTGTCCGTATCGGATGTTCTTTCCTGTTTTCTTCAATTCTGTTCAGGAGAATCTTTCTTAGCCAAAGTATAAAAATTTGAATTATTTCATGTGTAATTATACGCATGAATATACCCTGTCTTTGACTCTGACTGCGATTTGGAGGCGTGTGAAAATAGCTTCTCAGTAACTAAAATTACTGTTCTATATTACTGACGTTTTGCAGCCAGACGGCATCCGATGGTTTTTCCGTCAGGGAAGGGGAGTCACCAAACTGAAGTGATTCCTTCTTAATGTCGAGTGCTACTCAAAAGCGCCTCTTGCATGACTCTATCCTGTTTCGTAGGAAGTAAGTTTGCTGGGCTGCCATACTTCCTACTTTCTTAAAGTTGTGTTTCATTCGTCAAAAGTAAATCTCCCAAAATTGATTTCCAACAAGTTCCTGAAGAACTTTAGCCAAGTAGTGTCAGAATTTCAGTAACAACGCTGTAACATTCTTGAGAAGAAACTGGTCAATTCACTAGAATCCAAAACAGATTTTACGTGGGATCGACCATTATTTCGTAGAACATTACTTTCCTAGTGTACTACACGAAGATCAAGAAAATGTTACCAAAGTATGTTGTAAAACTATTTTTGCAACGATTGATGTTATCGTTGTCGGTAAAGAAACGCTTAAGGACTACGCCCGATATAATTTCTTTCAGATTGTAAACTTTGCGGAACAGCATCTAGGGCCCATGACCGGATAGATAATTTTAACATTAGTTGAACAGCATCTAGCGGTCGTGACCGAAGCAATAAGTGAAATATTTACGGAGTACTGAGTGCCATCTGTCGCCAGGGGGGGCTCGCCGAACGCACCAAACCTGAGCACGATCAAGTCCCTGCGAGTGCTGCGCGTGCTCAGGCCCCTCAAGACCATCAAGAGAGTGCCCAAGCTGAAGGCGGTGTTTGACTGCGTCGTCAATTCACTCAAGAACGTCTTCAACATCCTCATCGTCTACATTCTATTTCAGTTCATCTTTGCCGTCATTGCCGTGCAGCTTTTCAATGGGAAATTCTTTTATTGTACTGACCTCAGCATCATGACCAAGGAAGAGTGCCAGTGAGTTTCCAGCCTTTGGGTCTTGCCTGTGCTAATAAATAAGTGGTCTGGCGGGAGCTGTTTTCGGGGTGTTCCAGCGTTTGACTGACTGGAGGTCCCTGGGTGTGTGGAGTGAAGGGAATTGCCTTTAGTGTGTTTGAGTGCATGACTCTATTTTAATCACTACTTAGTCTGACTTTTTTGCTGTGGCATCCATAACTATCTGAAATCATCGAAATTTTGACAATCCAAGCGCAGATATCACCGCCGTACATTTGATTATGAACGGGTCGGCGATAAAGTCCGGCTGAGTAACTGTCTGTGCTGACAAGAATTGTCTCGAGCGTATTTTAGGAGCCGACAGTCCTACTTTGGAGAGACGCGATTGCCGAGCTTGTGTTGGTAGAGTATGTGGCCACTGATGGCGTCTGTTGTTGTGCGCTCAACTTGTATAATTGATGTTGTCCTCGGATGCTCTCATTCTCATCGTGCCGGTCAGCTCTACTTCTTGAAGGAAAATAATACTTTGTTGCGTGAAAGTTTAAAAGATCAGGATTTTTCTTCTCACTCGACCTCTTCACGTAATGCAGGTCTTCTCACTCGACCTTTTCACATAATACAGGTCATCTCACTCGACCTCACCAAGCAATGTTAAACAAACGTTAAAAGTGATACATAAAGCAGAGTTACAATGTGAGCAAGGGATGAAGAGCGAACTAAAATAGAAGCGTAACGTCCAATTGATCAATCTTCATTTGCTATGGTATTAAAATTTCGTCACGGTTGTCAAGTAAGTTGGAAATAATATCACACCCTCGTGGTGTGGGCCTCTTGAGATGGATTGCTCACTGCCTGCTTTGCCAGTGTCGCTGTGCATATTCTTCGCTTGCACTAAATTGCATAGAGAAAAACTTCTAGGGAAGCCCAACCTCTCCGTGCTCCTTGAAACCTCCTTAAACTGCGTAAGTTTTTAAAATTCAGGCATTGTATTTTCCATGAATCGACCTAAATTTTGATGCTAAAGCAGCGCATTTTGACACACCTCGACTTCGTGTTCGCAGGGGTGAATACTTCGAGTACGAGAATTACGACCAGCCACCGAACGTTCGACAGCGGGAGTGGAAGCAGCAAAGTTTTCACTACGACAACGTCATGTTCGCCATGCTGACGCTCTTCGCTGTCCAGACCGGCGAGGGTTGGCCGCAGTGAGTTTTGTGAAGCATCTCGTGGTGGTGGTTTTGTCTCGCCTTGTGGGGTTAGCTTTGTGGCCAGCCGAGATTGTTGGTAGACTAGTCAATCCTTCAAAACAAAAGCTCTCCAGTCAAATCCTGTTCCTCGTGGACAATTCTGCTCCTGTCGTTCGTCAATGCTCCTCTCTATTCTATTATTATCTACCCGAAGGGGAAACCTAGTTAACTATTTCAATTAGGAAATTCATTTTATTGTGACTCTGATTTTCAAGAAAGTAAAAAAGTGTTATTTATTATGCACTAGGGCTGGGTGTGGTTAGTTATCTTACGGCAGCGAACATCCACATTTGTACTTGCGAAAATGATTGTGTCGAGGCCAAACGCAGTCTCCGGAGCCTGTATTGCATTTGGTCTTGTTTTGATAGATGACCTCGTACAATCTATTGCGGTTTTGGCTTCACGATTTCACTCGTAAAATTACGAAATATTGTTTTTTGTAGACAACGCAAGCATTAAAAAATTTTAATGTAGTTTTGTCATCATTGTTGAATTCTTGACAAAAAGGTGGCGCTGTGTTCTCTAGTGAATAAGAGGCTCGATCACTGCAGTTCCAGTAAAATTTCTGGATTGCATCGGAAGGCAGTTTTGCTGAAGTAACTCGGAGTAATTCTTTGATCGTATCATTCAAACACTTCCAGTCAAAGGCTTATGCCTCACCACATCTTTGTCCTCATCTTTAACCGTAATTCTGACCTTATTCGTTAGCTAATTTTAACCTTATGCTCGATTTCAACCTTAACCTCAGGTTCAACTAATACCTCAGCCCCATCATCAATCTTAGTCCCGAATTTTACCGTAATATTTTAATAAAACAAAGCGATACATATCTGTTTTTTGGCAGAGTATACTTTCTGTACTAATATGTAGTGTATTTTTCTTACTTTGAACATTCTTCAAAAAAGATTCTCATCTTTTAAACGACTGTTTTCTTTTGAACGAATGTGCAAAAGAATGAATTTGAAAATACACTTTTTACAACTGTTACAACTATTTCTATAGTCTTGCTGTTCTCGACTAAGTACTGGTCGGAATTTTTTGTGCAAAGTAGTGAATTTACCTTTAATAATAACTTTACCCAAGGACAGGTTCCGGAGGGAGGATGGTTGGGGGGTCCAAAAAACGAAGTCCCAGTTTGTAATTCTATAATTTCGAAACAAAAGACTAGTGCATAAGCACAAATTTCCAAGGAGTGCCAGCTACCCACGGCTAATTTTATAGATACAGTACACTTCTGCACGAGATTAGTAAGTGAAAGCTTTTTCATTTGAAATAATTAAAAGATAAATAGTGAGTACATGTTTTGGACCCCTCTGGATAAAGTAGGACTATCCAAAACGCGAGTTTCGCAATGAAAAAAAGGTAATAAATAAAATTTATTATCTGTGAAGATGCATATTCACAAAGCGATTTTTTTTTCTTCCTATTTTAATAGCGAGAGACTAATTTTGTGAGCCGCTGCTGTGCTGTCCTATATCGTGCTGTTCAAACCAAACGCCCTCGGTAGTTTTCACTTCATCCTCATTTTGAAAGTTTTTGCCAGCAAGATGCATCTTTAGCTATAGGAAAAGGTGAAAATCACTGGGGGCAAGGTGCGGTAAATACGGAAAACGAGGGGACTACAACCTAGACATCATCACAGGATGATGTGGTGGGCCGTCCCCTACGCATCTAATCGTGCACTTCTGCACGGCTTCCACGAACCGTTCACGCCAGCATCGAACTATTCGAATGCTTGTACAGCCTTTCCCATGAACAGACGTTTACTCACGATGGATATTGCCGGCAAATTCATTTTTTGCAGAAAAAAATGTAGGACAGCAGGCGCCACACAATTTTATACGCTTCGCACAACAGTGGTTTTAAAAATTGGTCTTGCGCTTTCTAAAATTCTTGGACCAAAATGGTGACAGAGTGGAGAAATAGTAAGCAAAATTTAAATTTGGAATATATACAGGGTGCTTCAGAATTATTTGAACGAAATTTACCGTAAGATTTGTTTTAGTGAAGTAAACACATTTTACTGTATTGAGGCATGTTCGAAAAATGCTTGAAAGTTAGAGAATGTCAGTCGGAAAATAAGAAATAAGCCATAACAAGTTAATTATTATGAACTAGCAATAGAGAAATTGAAGAATTGTTAGGGATTTGCAACATGTGCTCGAAATTCTGTCCGTCTGCTGTGATGCATGCAAAGAAGCGCCGGTGCAATGTTTACTGAACTCATGCGGAGACACCAGGAATTTCAGTATTCCCTGGACAGACGGTAATAATCCAGCCTATGAGATTTTCTTCAGCCGGAATTGGTGTTTCGTACACCAAACTCATCAGGTGTCTCTAAGAGTAGAAATCTAGGGGCGTCATGTCAGGAGAACCTGGGGGCCAGGAGATGGGTCCACCACGGCCAATCCAACGGCTGATCTTGTTTCTCAACCGGAGCGTTCCAGCCATCACGTCTCCATAACTTTTTAACTAACCAGTTTCAGACATACTTCCATCGAGTAAAATATGTTTATTTTTCCGAAACGAACCTTGTGTTAAAGTTTATTCAAAGATTTTTGAAACGCCCAGTATATGTTTAGAGGTAATGGACGTTATTAAAAAATTGTTTTTCGGTAGGGAAACTTGCTTTTTGAATGGCCCTCGTAGTGACCGATAATGTGAAATATGTTACTTTGTCTGCCTGACTTCACTGGGACTGACAACGCAGTATTTACTTGTGTTAGCTTCCAACATTAATGTTTTCCATCATTTCGAAAGATATTTACCCAAAGTTTCTTTTACGGTAACCTTCTGATATGAAAATGAATTAATTAATTGCGATCATAGGGATTAGTTTCCAGTCTCTACAGCATCGTTACGGGGAATGCTTTAAGGATTTGAATTTTAAACATCTCGCGTAAGACATGAACATTAAAAAAATATTTTGTCTCTCTAGGGTTCTTCAAAATTCGATGGCAGCGACGTATGAGAACCACGGTCCACAGCCACACTTCGCCATCGAGATGTCCCTCTTCTACATTGTGTACTTCATCGTCTTTCCTTTCTTCTTCGTGAACATTTTCGTGGCTCTCATCATCATCACGTTCCAAGAGCAAGGAGAGGCTGAGCTGCAGGACGGAGAGCTCGATAAAAACCAGGTTATTTTCTCTCCAATTTAGGCCGATGCTCACATCAAATTCAGATTTTCTAGTCACTCCGAGCTGTAGTGCATTTTTGTTTCATTCTTATCTACTTGACGACACAAACTGTAGGTTTCGTTTTCTCCGGTACGAGATGGGCACAAATTGTTGCTGGTTGCGCTAACGAGCGCATCGTCTGTTATGTGCATCGTACAACACAAGTGTGAAGGCTGCCTCAGCACAATGCTGTTCGCTATGTTTTTGTTTCTAATGTGAAGTAATATTAAGGCCGGGGAGGCCTAGAGTCTTGGCTTCTCTCAACAGAGGATTGGCGCACGAGAGTTCAACATCGTGTAGTAGTGTGGGTCATGATGGTTTTACATGCGCTTACGTATTTCTTATTTTTCTAAAAGAAATCTAAGTAAGATATCATAAGCCATAGAAGGAATTCGTACCGTCAAAACTTGTAAAAATATTCATTCCTTTTTTATGGTTAAGTTAATTCTACCAACTATCAAAAATTCAATCCTATAAATACGCATAAACAACTTATTTACCACTATAGTTACAGATAAAATCACAGCAATTAGTGCACTTGTAGAACACGTACAGACGTCAATCAAAATTATTTGTACAACTACAACAAGTGAGCAAACAAAGCGATATCTCATCAGTCATTTAAAATGGAAAAGCTTTCCAACAAGCGAAATTCTCCAACCAGGGGTGCTCGCAAGATAACATTTCCCAACCAGGGGTGCTCGCAAGATAACATTTCCTAACCAGGGGTGCTCGCTAGATAACATTTCCTCACCGGGGGTGCTCGCAAGGTTGCTTTTAGAGGGTGAGGAAAAAGTCCGTCATGACGATAGCCAATATCCCCAGCACTTTTGCTAATAAAATATAGTTTGATCAACAAATTTGTTCGATCAAATGTTGATCAAACACGCTCATTTTTCTTATTTGAGTACCTATAAATTTGTCGGAACTCCGAGGATGTACTAAAATTTTCTTTAGGGTCGAGGCCTAAAACAGTTGGGAAACTTTGCTGTAGAGCCTAATGGCTGCTATTCCCGATACAGAAATCCTGCATTGACTTCGCAATCCAAGCGAAGCCCCTGGAGCGCTACATGCCCAAGGACAGGCTGAGCACCAAGTACAAGATCTGGAAGGTGGTTGTCAGCACTCCCTTCGAGTACCTCATCATGACTCTCATTGTGCTCAACACCCTCCTTCTCATGATGAAGGTAAGGTCGAGCATTCGGAAAAAGCGGCCGAATGTAGTTTGAACAGATTACTGAGGTAGCCCTAGGACAAACGCTTATGCGGAACTGTTACAATGAAACTTCTCTTTTTAAAATGCTCTGTATAGTTAGACTCGTTTGCCGTTTGATTTAGAATGGAATTATCATGCTCTTAGAATATTTAAGTAAGGAAATTCTGGTAGGAGTGCGGAGATTTTTCCGTTGAAAATGCTTGTGAGTTGAGCTCCTCCGGCATGCTTATCAGAGTAAATGGCACAGTTAACGATTAGTATATTTTCTGCACTTTTTCCTTGAAAATGTTTTTGATGTCCATATTCGACTGACGATGGTTCACATTGGTCAAATATAAACTTTCATGTCTGATTTATCAGTTTCGGTAGGTGTGCCTTCACAGGCTTGGCACACTGAAAAGTGACTCTCCCGTCCACCAGTTCATGAGGACAGTAATGATATAATTCGTGCGATGATTGTACGCAACCTCGCAACGAGAAGCTTGGAATTGATTCTGTGCATCTTACTGCAAGTGACTTGCATAATCCTCGCATCAAACCTTATTGCTTGATGTCTCACTACGTGCCATGGGAATATCATGTTTCACGAATGTCTCTTTCATAAATATCTTGATATCATTGTATTCTTGGCTACTTTAAGGTGTGTAATTTTCGTTTTTTACAGTATTGTTACCCAGAAATAGTTTTAACGCAGACTCGTCATTGCTGAGACAGTCCTCCCCTCATTACGAGGTTCTCATAGCCTCTACTTAGCTCCTTTGCTCCCCAGACTGTGGGTGTGAGAGCATTGCTCTCAACACCTCCGTGTTTTGTAAGCCGTGCCTTAGTTAAGTGACTGCTCGGTATGCAGGTAGTTTTTCTCAAGGCACTCGAGCACCCAGTTTTTCTGGTACACTACCAGGTTCAGCCTACGAGTTCCATCTTTGTAGAATAGCGACTGCATTGTGAGAATCTTGCTTTCTTTGCTTGAGGATTATTTTTGTTCAATACCACTTGAGTTTACCTGATTAACCGTCTTTGCTAACTTGCCATCTTACTAACTCGGTTATTTCCTCACAGCGTGGTTGGTGCGCAGGATTTCAGTGGAATTGTTTTTATGTTATATTTGCAGGGGAACGCATGCACAAAGCAGGCTAATTGTTGTTTGGAGTTCGTATTTTGTGTGTTTTCTTCCGAAGGCAATTCCAGGAAAATACTGCGTATGTGCAACACGAGCTACGGTGAGGCCTTGTTCATCACACGTTGACTACTTTCCTACCGTTAGATCTCAGACGGCGCTACAGGAGTGTGCATATTTGAAGTCTATTAACCCAGTCTAACTATCCGCACTTTGGGGGCCAAAATTATAGATAATTATGGATGCCCTAGCCAAAAAGTTGAACTGGAAAGTCATGTCTAGAGCTCTGCCGTCAGCCATGAACAGCGATTTTGTGTCTTTAAAGTGATTCGAATACAGAAATGTGGAACAAAGCCTCACTGTAAGCCTCGTAGAGTGTCCCGGGTGAACGGCCCGTTCTGTTTGTCGTTTTCTCACCAATTCCACTCGCTTAATTTTTCCCATGTCTTATTTCTAAGAGCCTTTTTGGTACAACAGTTGTTAGAGTACGGAGCAGTAAAGTCTATCCTTAAACTGTTACGAGAGATCTTCAAGATGTCGTATGGTCTCTAAACGGTAGAAGGCTGATTTTTTTCATTTCACATTGGTTCGTGTGAGACTGCAGAAGTCATTCGTGTAGTCAGCAACCATACGTGTTGAACTCCTTTTGTTATGCAAGTACTTCACACGGAGTAACCACACCTGACGTTGACGAATTGTCTTCTCTGAGCGTTGCTTCTGATTTGTAGCAATACGTCCGCTCTACTATTCTAATTTGTAGCAATACGTCCGCTCTGTTATTCTAATTTGTAGCAATACGTCTGCTCGCTGGGATCGGCGGTAGGCTTTAGCTCCTGAGAGCTCTGGGACCGTTTCTCGGTGGGTGACGCTACAGCATCTCCCGTGGGTGACGCTACAGCATCTCCTGTGGGTGATACGATAGTAACTACCTTATATGACACGATAGTAACTACCTTATATGACACAATAGTAACTACCTTATATGACACGATAGTAACTACCTTATATGACACTCTATCAATTACTGTGGATGACACAAGTGATAAGGTGATCGAATAAGGAACCTACGTAAATAGAACAAGAATAGTCCTAATGTAAAGTAGCCATTTGATATCTATAAAATTTCATGGAAACTACGTGTGAGCCAAATAACGACTGCTTCGAAACTCGTAAAATAGTCCGAGGTGCGAAGTGATCTCGAGCTCTCGAGTACCGTCACTCTCCAAGCGAGCAGCGCTTCTATGATGCGCTCTTTCAAAATTCAAATTACGACGGTGCTCTGAATTCTTTACGCCCTGAGTTTATTTCTTGCCTTCTTTTTGTTTTGCGTTCGCGCGATTGAATGGAGGAGCACGAATGGGTAAACTGACACTACGGACACTTCTTGGGACACTACGCTTGCTTACATTGAAATCATTAATTCCGGTAACCCATTTTTGACACTAGCTCAAATCTCTCACCGAGCTTCATTATCATAACCGTTTTGTTCAGCAATCCTGTTTCAACTTGCATGAGGTTACTCCGTGAAGATTACTATCTTCGAAGTAAGAATCGTCATCAGGGAAGATAATTTTTTGAAGTCGAGTGTTACAAGTTCGTCTGAAAAGGGAGTAGCTCGAGGTAGAATTCATTTCGATTGTTGGCCGAGACATGACAACTGCAGTCCCACATGAGCTCTAAATGTAAAATTAAGGATAGTTTCGTGACGAGCGAGTGTGCTGCGCGTTTTCATTGTGTTCATTTGTGTAACTGTACATTGTATCGCTTTATCATTTGTCCGCATCATCTACTTCGCTGATTGTACTTCCTTCTCACGTCTTAATTGCTTCACTGCCCATCGTGCGCTTCAGCTTTCCAGGTTGGATGATGTATTGGGAGCAGAGCAATTAATTCAGACGTTTTCGTTCGACCATTAAAAGCAGTTTTTAAAAAGGTTGATTTTTCAAGTCTATCGGGAAGGATTACTCTGGTCGGATGAGTTGTTACAGGATTCCCATCAAATTTGTTTCGTATACAATAATCTGGCTTGATGATCTCTCTCCTTCGGCAACATTGAAGTAAAATAATGCAATGGCTCTTTAACTCTACACCGAAAACAAGAGTTGGAAATTGACTTGGCTGCACCAGATGTTGGGAAATACGGCTCGAATATTCTAAGGAATTAGAGATACCATCAGTAACACAAGGGAAGCTCCTTTGGTATTGGGGTACAAAACTGTGACTTTGTTCGGCTTGTTCTCCCACTCTGAGAAAACCTAAGTGAAAATTCACGGTGCTCTGTGTAGCACATAGGGCTTGAAGCTTTGTTGTTTCTATTCGGACTACTTTCGATCATGTAAAACATAAGCAAATTTGCACCTACAGAAGCAGTTATTTAGAGATATGAAAACTTTACGCTACAGACTAACAAATAAGCCAGAAAAAACAACTAGTCAAAGCATGGCACCCATTGGAAGAGACTAGTTCCTTGACACGGCATCTCGGGAATACTTTGTTTGCGCTCGTGGCGGATCCAGATCATAGAATAATGAAAACGGCACGGTGATGTTCGTGAATGCTACCGTCACAGGGCCTCCAAATGTACGTGTCGGTACACAGATTCGTGACTGGATTGTGTTGGCGCGTCCCGTGCGGTGTGAGCACTGAGTGTTTGCGTGTCATCACGAGGTGTGATGTTCTCCATCAAGTTTTCAGTGTTCCTGCTCTTGGTGTTGTGGTTTGTAATTCACCAGTTTTCCCAGGGCACTGCACTCTGTACTGTATCGTATGCACTTTTGTTTTCCTTCTCCCCGCATTTGAGGTTCAGGAGAAATCATTTTGTAATCGATATCAAAAATGCTAATCTAACCTATACATGTCCTGACATCAATTTCCTTAGAGGACGGGCGATGTTTTGTTCAGCTTATTGACTTCTTTTCCGGCTAATGATTATCGAAGGCTCGAGCGCTTCATTGCTATTAGGTCGAGGATTTGCTCCCAGGATTTTAAAATCTTGTGCTCGAAAATCGAATTTCTTATCACTTGTGGCTACTGTCATGTATTTTGAGTGACGCCACTTCCCGTTTTTCTCTTAGATATCGGGTTAAATATTCTCCTGTTCTTTTTAGTCACATTTTCTTTGGTCAGTTTGCTGGGCATTCTATTTTCCTTTGAACATTTTATTTCGCGAATAAGATTTACCTCTTTGACCTCAGAACATCCATATTGAGTTTTGAATTGTGGAAGTCCTTAAGATAATGTTTTTGAGTTGTTGCTAACAACCAATGGTTTTCATTTGATCATCGAATTGTTAGGCGCTATTGTTCATTTTATTCAAAAAGTCCGTGATAACTTTACTGTCACTTAAACTTATACACCAAAACATTATTAATTTGGGTTTTCTCATCTGATAGCTAGACGGATAAACTTTATTTCTGGACGAAACGTTCATTACCATGAGATTCTCGTCTGTTAAGTTTTCTTGCATAGGAAGAAATTTATTTTGGCTCGTTGTTTCCGGGTTGCGATTACCTTGGCCCTGTTTGTAAGCTCCAGCAGGCCTTGTTTGTAAGCTCCAGCAGGCCTTGTTTGCAGGCTCCAGCAGGCCTTGTTTGTAAGCTCCAGCAGGCCTTGTTTGCAGGCTCCAGCAAGCCTTGTTTGTAGGCTCCAGCAAGCCTTGTTTGTAAGCTCGAGAAGGCCTTGTTTGTAGGCTCCAGCAGGCCTTGTTTGTAGGCTCTAGCAGGCCTTGTTTGCAGGCTCCAGCAGGCCTTGTTTGAAGGCTCCAGCAGGTCTTGTTTGTAGGCTCCAGCAGGTCTTGTTTGTAGGCTCCAGCAGGCCTTGTTTGCAGACTCCAGTAGGCCTTGTTTGCAGGCTCCAGTAGGTCTTGGTTGCCGGTTTCAACAGACAGGACCTCAGTGCGTAGGGACCTCGTTTTCTGTTCAGTTTGGAGCCCATTGCGTCCTCAGCCACAGCCCACGTGACGGTTTTAAGTCGTTCTGTGTGCTGAAATCAAGAGCTTCTTTAATTGCAACTTTTTCTCGCGTTTGTGAGAGACAAGTCTGATTTACTGCTGTGTTACGTGAGCTCCAGATGTTTTTTAATGGAAATCAAAACGCGAAATTAGTCTCTAAAATTTTTTCCGTTTTATTTATTTGAAAATTTTTGTGAATGGTTGGCAAAATGAAGTTCATGCTTAAAATAATTCAGTAAAAATTCATGCACCATTCTAAACCTGAAGCGCTCAATGTCTGTCTCATGAAATTAAAATTTGTTTTCATTGTGGCTTAAGCGATTAGTGAAAAGATCTGAAAAATTCCGAGCATTGTTATGGGATCGTGATTATCTGTCGCTCTCTTTGGGTTGTGATGCTGTCTTGTGGCTCGCTTGTGCCCGCTCTCTCGATCTGTTGCGACCGCTGCCAATCCTGAAGACCTTTAGAAATGATACAGTTTAGTCGCAAGTTAGTTCTTGTTGTTCTCTTCAAAATTAGGTTGAATTGTGCACACCAGTTCGTTTACATACATGGTATCGACGTCTGTTTATACAATATTTCGTCCATTAAAACAAGGTTTGTCTGTGTAGGGTTTGTTCTGCTTGCAGAAATATTATCTTGTGTTTCGGTATTGGTGGTCGTGGAGATGTCATGTGTGCGTTGAACCTCTTTCCCCGCAAGTTTTGACGAACATGGGCTATATTCAGGTGATTTTGTGAGTTTTTCGTATGTATGAGCACATATGGAAATGGGGTATATACTGAGAGAGGTCAAGGAAGGACGAGCAAACTCATTTAAAGCCTTTTTTATTCAAATTAAAAATTCCTTGTTTGCTCGCCCAAAGTTGAAAAATGCTAATTAGGTCAAAATGAGTTACCTGTTAACGGTCGCTGCCGAGGCGGCCTGCGGTGCCGTCACACGGTTTACTTAATTGACAGTGACCGTGTAAATGCAATAACCCCGGCGACCAAAATATTCGGGACTATCTTTAACCCTTTATCAACCAAAATGTTTTGGTGATAGAGCTGTATTTGGCACTGCACGAAAACATAGCTGCAGCCTAATGTATGTATTCAAGAAGGTTGCATTTACTTTGCAAAATACCAAAAGCTCGTTTATGAAAGTAGATTTTGAAATCGTAAAAGACAGTAAAGGGTTGAAGGGCTAACTCGTCCCTGCCGGAGAAGAGGTTCATGCGTGGTCACGCTGGGAAGGGAAGTCCTGTAAGGCACTGAGGATTTCACATTCTTAACATTCTTACGAATGTTAAGAAGCAGCCTAGAAAATTTCTGCTTCTCTTGCCACAATTTCCAAGTCTAAATTTTATCAATCAAATATTCTAGCTTTTTCTTGACGTAAATTCTTCTTTGTGAAGGAAATATCTCATTCCGTTATCAAAATTGTAAAAAATGTTAGCTTTCAAGCTTTCTATATGTATACATGTCGTTCACGTAGAAAAGCTTTGTCCGCCTAATTACTACTTTTTATGAAGTAAGTTTATTGCAAATTACAATATTGATACATTTATTGTCACTGAAAAAGCCTCTGGCACTTGAAACGCTGCAATTCTGTCAGTTTTGACCACTCACGCCAGCTGCATCCTGTCGCCCACAATCCGTACCCAGAATTTACTACCCCATTTAGACTCTTTTGGAGAAGTTTGAGGTAGTCTCTGCAGGCTTACGTCCGCTTCTGTCGTCTGTAGACTTGTTTACGTCAGCTGACATGACCGCACAGTCTTGGCAAATCTCACTTCTTGTGCTCTTTTGTTTATTCTTCCGAATTGTCCAGCCGCGCTCAAGCGTTGGCCCAAACTCTGTCTCACGAGAGAGCACAAGACGTCCCACAAGGGCAGCCCTTGCACTCTGTGTTATTCAAATGAAGTGAACTTAGGGACGGGACTCTAGTTACTTAAACTCACTCTTCATAAAAAAGAGCTCGTCACCGCCACGGACAAATATATTGGTTTTAATACTCGGACTTGAAATTCAATACGGATATCCTTATTGGGAGTGATTTTGATAGTGAACACAGGTCAGGAAATTCTTCAGTAAAGTAGATTTTCAATTTACGACACTCGTGTTCATTAAAATGGACGCTACTTTTGGGTAGAATAATTATGATTAGATAAAATAAATGTTTAAGGTCATCAAATATCTTATTTTGGTGGGAGAGTTGCCAATAAGTTTCGACCTAATCAGTCTGAACTGGCATGGAACATTTCTGGACTATGGCAATAAGACGATCTGTGGCAATATCTCAAATTTTTGTAATACAACTTATATGCATTTCTGCTTCTCATTTTGACGTACAAATTTCCTCCCGTAAGTTGGCAGGAGCCAGAATTGCTGCCAAGAACTTTCTAAAACACTTTCGATCATGAAGAGGAGTTCCCGGGCAGCTCGCGAGAACTGAGCTCCTCAGGTTACATTTGGGGCGAGGTTTGCCAAGGACTAACGAGTGTGTCATGGTTTACGGTATGCTTGCATGGCTGTGTTCAGCGAAGATTGGGATCAATTTTGGTGATTGTTCGATCAGTCTCGGACTTTAGGTTTGTGTTCGGCTCCCGTGACCACAAAGAGCTGTTGCGGTCAGTTGGTATGAACCGATTGTTATTCTTTTTTAACAGTGATAATAATTATAATAATAATAACTGGAACATTGAGTGATGATTGGGCTGTGATATGCAACGGCAGTGACTGCATACATCCAAAGTCTACAGCAGTCGCCTATGATATTTGCTGAAGTTTCTGACGGTGCAAATTCACTGGCGGATCGATGAGCTGTGGGTCTGCTGTCGTGCCTCCACTCGAGAAGAGGAAGAGGTCACCCGCTGCTTGTTGAAACCTTCGTTTTTTCGCTGAAAAAAAGTCTTGGCTTTATTTTGGGCTATTTTATGTCACCGTATGTGCCCACGAGGAAGCACCAGAGACCTTCATGTTTGGATCCATCAATTTTCGAACGAGCTATGTATGTGTGTGAGGTCAATGAGTACTTGAATCTCCTTCTTGTTCATTTGGCTTACTCTTTTCTGTTGCGCTCGGCAGCAGTTTTGAACGACAAACTTCGCGATCCATGTCTTTGAACCCGACGTTGAGTGGCCTGATTTTCTGGGTGTAATGCTACTTTTAGGCTTGAGCTCGACGGGGCCACCTGTGGAATTTTGTGTCCCTTCCTTCTCCACGAGGACTACTTTACTTTAAAAAAAATTCCCGGTTCTGTGGGTTGGTAAGCTGCCTTTCGTCCCTCAATAAAGAATGCTTTCTGTGTTCATTGGTTGTAATTTGTGTCGTACCTCCGACGATCTTGTCTGTTCTTGTCAACATTCTTCTATTTTGAATCGAAATTTTTGTACTCTCAACCTGCTTTCTGCTGTGTCTATACTATTAAGAGAATATTTTTGCTACTGTGATTGTCCTATTCATGTGTTCGTTTAGACTTTTAATTCTGGAGTCAATTTACTGTCCTTAGATCAATTCCTCACGCCACCCGGTAATTGATCTATTTTCCACCATCTTTATTAAGTGGTTCATGATTGACAACTTGACCAGCCCCCAACACGCGTCTGCTTGGTGCCTTCAAAAACGTACTCGGAAAATAAATTTCCCGATCTCAAGACCCGAATATTTCATTAATCTTTACAAAGAGAGTGAAATCAGAATGAAGATAATGAAACTTAATCGTAATCTAACACTTGTTGTGTATTCGAACAAATTATAAATGAGTCAGTTGCTTTTGTGAATACCCTAAATGTAAACAGTGTAACTCATTCGACCTTAAATGCTCCGGTACGCCTGGCGGACATTGATGCCCGACAGGCCTACCTGAGCGTGCAAGTAAGGCACCACGAAACTCGCCTCGTGGGTTGGTTTTGTATGGCGTGAGTGCGCTCATTTGGCAAGGTGAACCAGCAGGCTTTGTGTCAAATTGGGTCGTTGTAAAAAATAAAAGTAACATTTGATTGTACCACCAAAGCTTCGAGCTGCTCAGTGTTGTACATCGTCCCCTTTTTCCTTCTTTGTTTTAGTTTCATAATCAGTCGAAGCTGTATCGCGACACCCTGCACTACCTCAACACTTTCTTCACCGCGCTTTTTACCATTGAATGTATACTGAAGATGTCGGCCTTGGGAGCGAGGGTAAGCAACTCCAACACCAGAAACTGCTTATCAATAGATTTTTCTTTTATTTCGTTCCTTCCACTTTATTCCACTTCTCTCAAGTTACTCGATCATCATCCTTAATAACCTATCGAAGGTACTTAAGACCTCATCTGCATCATCACGTATTGTTTACGTTTCTTAAGAAATTTGTTCTTGATATAATTCAAGAGTAATTTTTTATGTTTCGCAGTCATTCTTACTAAATTGCGTTCGACGATATTCCTAGCGAATCATTGATTTAAAAAGAATTAAAAAAAAACTACAGTTGCGGCGTCATGATCCGGGCGTAATTCCTGGACCAAAGAGAGAACAGGAGTTTAACAATTCCCTTACGTAGGTGCGTTGAAAAAACGTTCGTGTCGTGTGCGGTAAGAGTATTATGACGGTGTCTGCCTACGACAGATTGGGCGCGGTGATAACTCAAGAAGATGACTTAATTAAAGCTGCGCATGGTTTGCCTCTGTCTTGCAAAACTTGTGTTCCTTGCGTGTCGCTGTACGCCCCTCCTGCTTCCGTGCTTGCTCGCTTGCCAAACACGGCTTTGTAGTCTGTAGTCTGTAGCCTGTCTTCCGAACATTTCCTACTTCAAATGTTCATGCATGACACACCTTGGATGACACGAATGCTCTTTTAGAAGTAATGGCCTCATGGAAACATTTGGGTGACTTCAGTCCATCATAACTTCTGTTCGGAATTGTGGCTCCATATTCACTTTGAGGTTATAGCCTCAATGTAAATATACTGAGAGCGCTTCGACACCGCACTTGAGCGTGTGCAACTTTTTTGAGCACTGTTCGTCTGCAGTAAGTGACATCTCTTCACGCTAGGCGCGTTTTCTGCATGGACTGTGCACCCTTTTTTTTCTCTCTGTGCTACACTCGATGTCCTGAGTACTGTCAACTGTATAATATTTTCTACGTGAGCCGGTTTTTAATCTATTACAGGTAGTTTTTGACCTGTTTTAGGTAGACCAGACGGAGAGTCCATTCCAGCAGCGATTGGTATTCGTGGACAGCAGTACATACTGCCATCCTCATCTTGTGGTTGATTTAGCGTTCCAGTTTAGGACTTCTCCCGTACAGTAGTGCTGGTTCCAATAATTTCCTATTATATTATGTGACGGTAATACTAATGTAACAAAAATGTATTTTTTCCCTTAACAGTAGCTTCTCTTCCTAAACCTTATCCATCCCAGGATTTCCTCGCTATTCTTCCACATAATCCCAAGTTGAACAAATCAAAAATGCAGTAATCCTTGTTTAAGCGATTGCCAATGTCACAGAATCAATTTAGAGCGCATTTCAAATGCACAATGTCCGTGACGAAAAGCTGACTGGACCAGCTCCTCAGGGCTTGACTCGAGGACGTTTGTAGCCAGAATTGAAATGCTGTGATGTGTGTGGAGATCCGACCTTATGAACCTGTTCTGGCCGTGCACAAGCAACCAACCGTTCATATGAGACAGACCCTTCCGGTGCTACGTACTTTTTCATGTTTATGTTCATGGTATATCGCGCCGAGCCTTTTCTATGTCTCGTATGCTCTGTATATTGTTTCATCGTGAGTATGGTGCGCATGGCAGAAGACGGTTTTAGGCGACCAACTTCGCTTTTCTAAACTCGTGTCAGTTCGTGTACAAGTCACGAGATGCATGACTTATGACGTTCACCATCAGTCGAGTGTGTACTATTTACGCTACAGCGTAACGACTCATTTCTTACGAATGTTAGCATACTCTAATTCTGGACGAAGCCTATGCTGAACTTCTCGCCTTCTCACCTCTAATTGGCTCTTCGGCTCTACAACTCTTTTACAATATCTGAACTTCTTGACGCGTAAACTTATCGAGTCACACGTAATCCAATTGCTCCTGTCGAGTCCTCTGAGACTCGAACCACAGATACTTTCAATGAGTTCGGAGGGATTTGCTCTTGTCCCAAAAACGCGTTGGTGTACAATAAGTCAAATCCGATAATTATGCGTACAACAATCATTATACCATCATTTCGCCATAGACCAAACTATGTATACCTGTCGACGAAGCCAAACAAATTTTTGATGTGTGAAGAAGATATGTCAATACCTATTCCAAAGGGCTAATAAATTCATGTTAAGACTTTCGTGCGTAGCTCTTGGACTACGTCTGATTTTCAGACAGCGTATTTTTTGCAGTTAGTCGTGCTTCGCCAAGGCCAATGATTTTTTCTCAGTTAGACTTTGAGCTCTGAAGATATTTTCATTCCACTTGATAACATATACGTGTCACTAACGAGACCACCCCTGCTTACTCAAAACAACGTCTGGTCTCGATTTCTCAGCTATGCCACTTCACTATTTACCACTAATTGTGAACGGTTTTTGTTAGCAACATTATTTTGAAACGCATTAATGATTAACATAGATCAACGAACAACTCAATGTATTTCTTCCTGAGAGAATTCATTTTTTTTTCATGCTAATATTAGCTCAATATTTAGAAAAGCTGTAAAGATCTACTCGATCAAAATAAAGAAGAATATTAGGTGTGGTAACTTTCAGCATACATAACAGTTGATAATAAAGTTACCACTTAGTAAAAAAGATATCAACATAAAGACTGCATCAGTTAATAATTGTCACCAACGTAACTCATCATTAATTAACTAGAAAGTCACCAACGTACAGCATACATGAATTAATAATGGAGTTATGATAAATACAATCGCGAACACAAACAGTTTTTCTATTCCGGCTGATGTCTTCACGGAATTTAGCGCATCGACCACACTCGCAGCTGAGCACAGCACCCAGTTCTAGAGGCTGCACCATTGGGACGCATTCTTCTCCGTTTCCCTGTCGCACCACCCACCACTTGGGGTTAATGACTCCTATATTTACATCGGACGTTGTTTATTAGTACGAGTCCATGTTCTACGTTCGACTGTTTCTATTTCATTGCCTACTCCACTTCTTGACGATTCTTCAAGCCATCGCTTCACTAAATCATTACCAATTGTTCATACTTTACGAGTCAATTATGCCACGGCAATTTTTCGATATCTTCACTACTTTGCGACAAAGTTACCTATACCTAGCTTTAGTATATTCTCACTACACTACGACGATTTCACAACTCTACTACACTTGCTAAACTAACTATTCCTTTCGGGGCATTGGCGCTGTCTTCGAACAAAGTAAAAGATAAACAAATTTCAATGCAACTATCTTTCCGTGTTGTCATGTTACCCTACCGTCACAAGTTTTGAGACTGCACGGCTTTGTTGTGGCCGTACGATTTCTAAACGACATTTTCGTACCTTGGCAACTCCACGATTGACGTCACGCCATCGCTGTTTTCTGCTGTTGTACGGCGTATCACCGCAATCAAAATTTCGAGCGGGTTTTAACGCTCGCAAAAATTCTGTTTGTTATTTCAGAATTGCTCTCATTTCTCCGACTATGACTTGTGAAGTTGCAGTCGATTGGATTTTTTGCTCTTCCAAACAACGTGATCTTTGTTTTCACTTCAGCAATACAGTTACGACTTCGCTAGCCTCTCCATTCCACCAATACTTTTACGACGTCGCTTGTCTCTCCATTCCACCAATACTTTTACGACTCGACTTACCTCTCTTTACAAACAATTTTACGCAGAACTCCACCAACGCCCTTACGGCTTCACTTGCGCCTCCAATTGTGCTTCTCACGCCATCACTCACGTTCTGATTATTTCTCCTCTAATTCAAATAGCCTTCTAATGCCTCGAGTTCCCGACGTATCGACAGTTGCGTCATCCACCGCCATCTTGATGAACCTTCGACTCCCTAAACGCGACGGACGTAAACTTGACGGACTAACAGAGCGTTGTGCGCTTCATGATTGAATCTTCTCAACTACTTGGACTTCTGCTATATTTAGACTACTTATGCATATTTTATAAAATTCTCAAAAGATCTAAAGTGAAAGTGTTGATTAGCATGAAAGGCTTTAAAATTACGAGTGTCTAATTCTCGTGCGTAAGCAGTCTGAGTGCACGCTGTCTGTCAGTCAGTTCATACATTATGTGCGACTGTGCTTGGTTTAATTCTGAATTGCTAAATTGCTAGGCTTATGAATGCGACTCTTCTTCCAAATCTTGGGCTAAAGACAACATACCAGGAAAACACGGACCTTTAGAATTATGACCTCCCTCCCAGCGCAGGATCCCATTTCTCTTTTTTGGAGACCAACTCCTTTATTTGATGCTATTAATCATACAAATATTTGACGCCCTTTGCATTGCTTGTGACCTTACAGTCCTACAGTTTGGATGTAGTGTTTGGAGAAGTTTTGGCCTACCTCAACATAGCGTTCACGGGAGCCTTCCTCGTTGAGAGTATATTGAAAATGAAGGCATTCGGACTTGGGGTACAGTATAAAATGCCTCCCTCCCTCCAAGTCCCTGCTCTTTCACTCACCTACCCTTCTCCTGCTCTTCACCGTTATTTTTTATTATTTTTAGCGTCCTGCTGTCGACAGCTTCCTTTGATAGTTTTTCTGTGACCCACAAACGCATCGTTGAGTTCCTCTGGTTTCCTTTTCGATAAATTTGTAAACTTTGATTTCTTTCTACTTTTTTACATAACTTTGAAGTAATCATGCAGCTTTCGTTGATCCTTGATGCAATAGACCTTTATTTAACAATAAATAGAAGTTGTTTAACTTAAAATTCTGGTGATAGCAAGCGTTAAACTCCAGTTAATATTGAAATTGACGATCTTAAAGTTCTGAAAATGTGGTACCGCGTCAGTCACGACTTGTATGGCGGAAAGTTTTCAGCTGAAATTCAGCTCGATGATTTCTTGAGTACAATTTCTCTGTAGACGATACGATGAAGATTCAGAAAAACTCTCACTTCATTGTCGAAACATATTATTTCAGTTCGTATTCGTTCTTAAAATACCCATTTTACAAAGAATGATATCCATCTGCTTCAGCGCGGTCGCGTCGCTTCGTCCGTTATTGAGAGCAGAACATTATGTACCGTTACAACTCCGCAAGGCTACGATCAAATAAGCGTCCGAGTTCAGTCAGATCTATACAGGTCCGAGGGCATCATGTGTGTGATAGTTCTAGACCATCTTCAGTACAAATGGAGACACATTGCGATGCATCAGAACTTCTTTGAAGAAAATTTGGAAATCTTTTTTATGCCGCAGACACTGTAATGCAGCGTCTGAATTGAGGGCGGCGTGCTAATTAGGTGGGAGTGCAGTGAACAGATCGGCGAGTTGGTCGTAGGGACAATTGCGCTGACAGCCGCGTTTGAGATGGTGTCGTGCAACTAGTACTCGATTTTGTTGAAAACAACACGAATTATTTGAAATTATTCCCGAATATTTTGATACACACACTAATGTTCTGAAAAATAATTAGGTCAAACTGAGCTGTATTCTTTTTTCCAATGGTTGCAACAACACACCGACCATAATCTTTCGACTTGTACCCAAGCAACTTTAGGAAACGCAGAAGTTTCAGCTTCAATGAAGGAATTTTCTCTTTTGCAGTTCATCTTCACTTCTGTTGGGAAATTTGTTTCCATCGACCAAAGACTAGTTTAAAAGTGTGCACTTCTGGACATATCTTCAACGCATTCGCGGCCACCACGAAAGTTGATTTGGTTATTTCATGCCCTCATAATTAATTTTATTAATAATCATTTAAAGTGCGATTCTTCTTACCGCAATGGCTCTGCAAAGTGGAAGCGAGTGCTGCTTATGTATAATCAACAAAGAAGTACATATTCATCAGGAGCAAGAGCAATTAATGATAGCAATTAAACATAACTAAACAGCTATTAAGGTGAAAGTAGTCAATACCAGCTGACGCGCATGTGCGTCGTGTGGCAGCGATCGTGTTAATTACTATTTACTTGAGTGACGGAAACGAGCTTGAGACCTAAACGATGGTAGTCTAGTCACACACGCACTCAAGCTGATCAGTACTAAAGACCCACATAACTGCCATCGCACGCTGGACTTTGTGCCATTCTAAAGGACTGCCAAAGGGCGCCGGGCGAGTGTACTGAAGAGATCATCAAACATCGGCCGAAGTGATGACGGCTTTTGCAAGCAATGAGTTGTCACGTTTGATGCCCGAAAATCTAAAGCACAATGCTGCCAGTATTCCCGGTTTGCTGGCTTTTACCAACTTCTAAAGTTAATGAAGCAATTTCTGCTAATATTTTTGAAACAGCTACAAACATTTGACGGACCCGTAGCATTCTAATCCTCAGTTGTCGTGCTTGGATAACTCTGCATGATTTCGGGAGTTGCGAATCTCAGTTGATTTACGAGAACAAAATTCAAACTCCGGACATCGCCTGCGCGAGGCTGCGCCGACCACAAAGTATTTAGAGGCGACCCGTAACGCACGTAGGCTTAGGTCTTCAATCAGGGCATGTACGTACAATTGGGCGATCGCACACCGTAGCTAGTTGACTGATCTAAACAGCCACCATATCAAGCCTTAAATCTGCTCCGTAAACGCTAACCTCATTGAAGATGTTAAATTTGAGCCGCATACGAGACACTTTTCTTAGAAGACCTTCTCTTCCAGCAGCCACTCCTCCGGCGCTCCTGTTGTGTGTTTCCCTTTATTGTTACCCTGTGATCGTTTCTGTGTGTGTTGTCGTTACTCTCATTTTGGTGTCTCTTTTGTCGTCCTCTTCTTCATAATTTTCCTACATTTTCAATAGTTAGTTAGCCAAGCGATATATATATCCTTTTAGTGTTTGAGCTAAATCTTTTCCCTGATGTGCAAGCACTTTCGCTAACAGCCTTCAGTAAGTAGTTTTACCTCGCACTCTCTATTTGCAAATTACCCAGCGCAAAGATATAAATAATCTCTCGAGTTTCAATGTTTAGGGGCATCTCATTCGGGATGTGTTGTTTCCCTAAACTATTCATGTAATGGAGATTTTTATGTTACTGAAAATAATGGTTGCGTTTTTTAGTTCCCACTGTGAACTCATGCGCAATCGCTAAGGCTTTCATGACTTCATTTCACTGCTCACTTCTTCCGCAGACATTCAATCTCGATTCCCGGAGCTTCTCCGTCCGTTCGGTCCCTAGTGACACGTGTTTGCTCTGTTTATTCCAATGAGCTGTCCATGCCGCTCCAAGTATTACTGTTCTTTTCCTTACTTGTGCAGGTTATTTAATTTGTTTTTAGTAGTCTGCCCTAATCAAACAGCCTCATAACTCGAACGTCAATTTTAAGCTTGTACTCAAGAGCGGCTTTTTTATTTTAGCCAGACATCGCCAAGAATACCTTGCCACCCCAGAATTCTGAGCATCTTATTTTTGTGTTCAGCCTTTTTGCCTCTTGCATCTGGCGCGAGTTGCGACACGAAGATAAGCAGCGGCAGCGCTCTATGAATAGTCCACTATCAATTCTCTGTAGTAACAGTGTACATGCACAGGAGAGATTCAGAGTGTCCAATGTATATATATATTCAAGGATCAATCATTACTAGTTTCCCGGCAGAGAGCACATTTTGCAGATTGTCTCCAGTGACACTAATGTCAAGTTACATTCCTGCTTACCACTTTTGATTTGTTCGCAGCATTTATGTTTTATGAGCTAATGAATTCAATTTATCAGACAAGCTGGTGCAAACAACAATATTCTTTGGTCCAAATAGCGATCACCGGCCACTGACAGTCTCACACGCCAGGGTCACGCTCCCAATTGAAAGTAGTGTAAAATTATTACCTCTGATTCAAGTTCATATTGAAAGAAAATATGTCCGTTGTTTCAGATACATTCTGATTTTAAGGTGACTTTACTTTTTCACCATTGTGAAGATGCGATGCCTTCATTGACGCTTTTCCCATATTGGTAATTACTAGAGAATTGTTCAGCCTTGCCAGGGTGTTTTCACAAAAGCTCCATTCAGTTTCCACCTTCTGTACCTAATTTTCAATCCGTTTCACGAGATAGCTCGCTACACATAGAACTCTTTTCTGGAATGTTCAATCACTCTTCCTTTTTTCCGCCTTTTCTCTTTATTGCTTCATCTTAAACTAAATTGAGGCCTCAGCATAACAGTTCTGTGTCACATTCCCATTTTGGAATGTCTTCTCTGAATTTTCCCTTTGTAGTTTATGTATGTACTTGAATGTTGTGTATTTGTGAATCCCTCTGTCCTTCCTAACGAACGATTAACCCCTAAAATACCAATTCTATCTACGCAGCAAATCCTCCTCAATTCCAGCTAAAGTACTACCAGATCTAGCGACACATTTACCCTTGAAAATCACATTACATGTTCATCACTGTAAAAAATAGAACGGACATAGCGAAATATTCCTATCCTGCGTCAAGTATTCGTTAGATCCCGACCCTTTCGGGACCAGCTTTCGCATCGAATGCTGTTTGTACGTAGCGGGTACAAAGCGAGTGCTTCGTTGTGAGAGACGCTCATCGCGGTAGCTTTTAGGAGTCCATTTTGTACACACTTAAGGACACACTTGGCGTGAATGTCACCGATTTCCTCCTGTATATATACACCCCTTACCGCCATGTTCATGAATAATGATAGTAATTGAGCTCGGTACAACCCAATAATGATAATAATTAAATATTGGAATAAATGCTCATCGCGAGTAGTAAGTAGAATGAAGTATAAGTGTATTCACATTAACACTGCGAATTGAGTAGGTTGAAATTGTCCTTCCCTTCATGTACTCGTACGTTATAATACCCTGTATTTTCCTCTTAGAATATTAGCTTGAGTATAAATTTAGTTTGATAGAAATTGTTAGCTAGAAAATGTAGTTTATTACCCTCATTCGCTTTAACTTAACTTTAAAGAACTCTGTACCAATACGCTGGCTTTCATGTTTCGTATTCAGCATTTTGACGAACGTCTCAAGATAGAAATGAACTCGCTCGCATTTCAGCCATTGACAGAAGAGATTCAGAGCGTCAAATGTAGGTTTCACTCTCAGTCAATACTTGACGTTAACACCACATGCTAACCGTCCATGGTGCACGCCGTGTGTCAAATGATAGGTAAACGAAACACCTCAATCGTTGGATTTGGCTCCTACCTCAGTGAAATGCATTTTACAGGAGAACGCATTTCTTTTGCCCTTATTAGACATCTCGTTTCTAAGTTGTGCTGTAACCGCTCTAGTTCCTCGTAAAATTTTCCTAGGAGACATCTTGAATCGACGCCAACTATATAAGTGTATCGTACTTTTTTGTAGCTACTAACCTGTTCAAAACTAATGCGGAATAAACTGTTGAAGTAAGCTTCATCTGTCGCACAACACAAATCGTAACCAAAAGTGTTTGCGCTCATATGTATTACCTAACAATCTGTTTTAAGATGTATAGATATCGTGTACAACAATTTTCTTACCTTTCATTATTTCGACGAATATTTTATCTTAGCCGATTGTCGATTGTAAAAAAATTAAATATTGCTAAGTTGTACATAGTTTTCCACTATTTATGGCGGTTAGTTATTAGGTCTTATTTCTATCATTTACTCCCGCCAAAGAATTCATCATGAAGCTAAAGATTTCCAGTCTTTTACTTATGCTTCTTATATATATATATATATATGTCCGGCTCAGACACGATAAACCAGCCCATACCGAGCACTGCTGAGATCGCTACTGCAGTGTCTGTGGTGGGAAAACCAGGATTATAATAATAATAATCTTACGCCGCTCCATGTCAACCCAAACATGGTGCTACGCTACCGAACCAAGCTACAGCGGGGTCGGCACCTCTACACAACTCTATAGAACACGATTCACACGACCTCTGTCGGGTAGATACGAGGAGTCGAAACCTCGAGCTCTGAATCCAAAATAGAAGTTACTGAGAGTTAACGATAATTAACATTCTCAGTTTGTAGCTTAATAGCTTCTGACAAAAATTTTCCAACGCACTTTAAGAAGACGGCGATTTCATCGTTTGATCGCTCTTCTCATCACCTGTTGGACTGTTCTTGTTTCAATGATTTTTGGTGGTCGTCTGCACCAGTTACCTCGAAAAACTTGTAGATTTCTAAGTGACTATGCCATTACCGCTTGGATGTCGGTGCCCTGTTTTCCTAACGGATGAGAACTTATACTGTAATTATGTAATGCAAATAGTACAGAGAACACAACCAGATATTTGTGCCAGTGTTTGCCTTGCCTTCAAATGAATCTCTAACGAATTTCTGTTCCAGTACGAATATAAATTATACATGATTGTCGAATTCAGTGAGGTGACTGAGTATTATGAATAAGTTTAATCTGGAGATCTAGACGTAGGAACTCGGCTTCATAAGTTCCCTTGCTCGCCAGTCGCCATTCTGTAGAAATCCAGTTGGACCGACTTAGTGGGAAGGAAGCCATGGCATCAATTATATCGAGGGATCGAGGGCCAAAGAGAATAATTTCTTAACGGAAGCGAGCAATCATTTGGCGTCCTTAACGAACTAGAGACCTAGCACAAATAATTATTTGCACTGCTGAGAATGCTACTGCTGAGAATTATAATGAATGCTATTCAAAACTTCCCCGCTCAAAAGTGTTTTGGAAAAATTACCCCTTGAAATGTTTTGGTAGGTTTTCATTTCTTCCATTTTTTTCGTACTTTCATTCAATTTCGATTCGTTTTTTTGTATTTTACGTTTTTATCAGGCTTCCAATATATTCTCACTTCATTTTCCTTGCATGACTTGATTTTCATTTATTATTTACCTTCGATAATGCACAGCTTCCCTTCCCACATTTTCTCTAGTTTCTAAGAAGGTATAGCAGGCATCTTTCTTGTCATATTTGTTTATATTCTGTAGCTAATTTCCGTGAAATATTCTTGAATTATCTGATGATATTTTTGAGGATATTGTACGTTGCTAATAATTGTGCTTGTTCTGAAAAATTATATTGAATTTCAATGACGTTTGTTGAATCCTGAAATAAAATTTTTAGAGAATTTCCGTGCCCTATGATAAAGAAATGAAGAGTGTTATCTCGTTATGCTCTGGTTACGAGATTTGCTATTTTTACGAGAAGACTGCATAATCTATTGAGTAACTCGCTTCTGTATTGCTTCTGAGAATTCCAGAAATCTTTACTATATCATGAACTAAAAACATATAAACCTTCTGACGAAGTCGAAACTCGATACCAGACTTTTGCAAGAAGTGAAGTATGTGAGGGTGAGCAGCTTGAACGATATTAACATAAAAGATTTTCACGTATCCCAAAATACCACAATTACTTTATTCGTCCATCTACAAGGAATGTTTATGCATAAAGTAAACTATTTTTCATGTCGGGCGAGCATCCAGGTTATGTGTGATAATTTCGTAGCTTGCGGCACAAATTCTTACAGAAAATCAGAAGTTGATTCTTGGAAATGTATGCAATAATAGCATGGCTTCTTTAACACAGAGTCGGTTTTAACCTCGCTAGTAATTCATTGCTTGGAGCCTAACTGCTCTGAAGCATTCCTTACGTACCCGCAGATACAACGGTCTCACCAGAACTTATACTTCAAAGTGAATCCATCTCCGTTAAGTCGCCAGAGAGCAGCAGTATTGGCAGCTTCATATCTTGATTGCGATCGCTAACCAGAGCATAGCGAGGGACATTCTTCTGACTCATTTTACAGCGAGTCCATTGTGTCGTTCTTATTAATGTGTCACTCTTTTCTGTAGAATTATTTCAAGGACAACTGGAACACGTTCGACTTCATCACTGTTGTTGGATCAGTGATAGATGTGCTCGTCGTCGAACTTGGGGTAAGTGATTCGTCTGTCCTCCAGTCTTTCTTTGTTCAAGAAAGTCGGTGTTAGCATCTGGCTCAGTGCTGTAAAACCGTTCTTCTCGGAGTCTCTCACACCATCATGAAGTTAACGTTTGAACGAGCGCCAAACTCTCAAAAGCAAATTGCCGGTGATGCTGTCTCACTGATTCAGCGAGTTTTAGTTCGTTTCCCTTTTTGTTTGTTAATTTTCTGCACAGCACAGTTCTCGACCGCTGCGAGAATAACGGATTTTTAACGGACTCCCCGAAAGGAACGTTCAATTGAAAAGCAACCGTGTGAACTCGTCAAGTGCCTCCCTTGTTCTCATTACAACGAAGTTCATGCGAATTAATTTGTCATTATGCTAATTGTCCGATCTCCAGGTGCACTTGAACGTTTCTTTCTCTGAAAACATGGATCGGACGGTACCAAGGTTGTAGCCATGCCTAACTCGAAAGGGACTGCGAAAAATGATGAATAATATCGATATACAAAGCTATACAAGTTTCGGATTTGAATTTCCATTTAAAATTTGAATTTTGAAAGCATTTATCGTCCTATACTACTCTTTCAAAACTCCAAGCACTTCGTTTGCAATGATTTTGCCTAGGAGCATGAGCTCCGTGCGGTTACTCGCTCTTCACTCGTCCCTGTACGGCCGATCCATGTATTACGAACCATCGTGCACTCGAGGGCCCCTCACAATCTATTCCTTAGTGTTGGCAACACGCAGTGAATGAAATGGTCCAGACTGCAGAGCCCGGCCGGGAGTCAAAGCAGCCGTCATCATGTAAGGTTGCGTGTTACATATAAATACTTCGATTTACAAGCATATTTTCTTGCACATGGTCTTGCTTACGTTTTCTTTCTCATGTCTAGAATGGCGTTCGGCCGAAGACGTCGTTGCTTTAATCTGAATTGGTTCTCGCGAAGCACAAGTCCATCTCGAATGGCTTTTTCTAGTAGTTTTGGAGCACTTTTCGGTTGTTTTACTGCATTGAAACTTCAACGAACCGATGATAGTTTTTCTTTTCTAATCTAACGTCAGTGATGCGATTTCATGACGTTATGCTACAACTTTCAATTATTTTTAATGGATGCGTTTAAAAATGAAGTCCCTTTCATATTACTTTTTATTTCGTTCGAAGGATTAATCTTTTCTTCACTGCTCCTTTATTGTCTCTAACACCTGTTCATCATGGTTCAGCATTGGACCAAGTGAATGCGCTGATTACTTTTTACATCGAAAATTGCTTCCGTGATGCACTTCTCTTTTTGCATTGAAGTCATTTTTATGGAGCGCACCTTGTGCGTGAGCAGCATACAATTTTTTTAGGATGAAACTCATAGTTTCAATTCATCTTTTCCAATTTTTCTCTATGGAACATAGTTCACCATACAACTAAAAACTATTGCATGAGAACATTTCCTTCGAAAGAATGACGATTTGCAATTCGTCTGTGCATTTTCTTCGTGCATTTCTTATGTACAGTTCTTTTAGATATGAATTAATTACATGATTGGTTGGTTTTGTCTCCTGGTGGTTTGTTATGAACAAACTTGACCGCCGCACCGCAGTGGTCCGTAGTCTGGTTACCGCCAGGAGACACGTAGACCAAGAGCTGTGCATTTATTATTTAGGGAGAAGGCGCCTTGAGTTGTGGCGGACGAAGCCCCCAAGATGGAGATTGGCGTCCGTCTCAAATCAAATATGTTTCAAATGGTACATGTATGTCACCTGACATATAATAATTTGCACATTTATTTTTGATGATGGTAGTGAGTATAATACTGATATTTTTATGTACTCGTATTTTGGATGATGAATTAGCTGCTGTGAGAATGGATGACCAATTTTGTTTACAAGTTTGTAATACCGCAAGCCAAATGTAGAATTTACTTTCTGAAAGTGTTTTTATCACTGTTGGTTACTTAGAAATATATAATGTTTGTGTTATCTTGGACTAAACTCAAGCATCATAAATTGTATGTTAGATCTTCCCTCATTGGTCGAAATAGAAAAATCCATTTTGATGACTGCTGTACAAAAACTTGAAACTACAGACGACCAAACCACCACCTCGAGATAAGCCGCGGTGATCAGTGTATTTCAACATCAGGAGTGAACGCTGTGTAGTGCAAACACACAAAATGTACGTCTTTGGTTACGAATTGGCTTAAGATGTCGTGATCTAATAGAACTAAATGTCTTAATATACTAACAGAGAATTTTTTAATACATGTTACACCAGCATCTGAAGTCATCGATAGAATTTATAACTCGCAACACTGAAAGAGTCATCATCTCTAATCAAAGAGGGAGGGAGAACTTATTACGCCTATAATATCAACATCTTCGGATGCTATCGCAGTCAACATCGTGCGACTTCTTACTCCACCATCACGCTGGGACACGCGCCTGTACTGGGACACGCGCCTGTACTGGGANACACACACCGGCACTAGGACACACACCGGCACTGGGACACACACCGGCACTGGGACACACACCGGTACCAGGACACACACCGGCACTAGGACACACACCGGCACTGGGACACACCGGCACTAGGACACACACACACAGTTCGTGGCGCTTCATCGAACGTCATCGCATGCCAACACGGTGTGGCGTCTTTTGTTCAAATAATAATTTTTCGAGTACAAGAGTTCACATAAGCTATCGCCGCTCTTACACGAGCTGTGGAATACCTGGAGTGTTATATTTAAAGACTGTTAATTTTTGACACTCCCCGTTAATCAAAAATCAATTTCCGCATATCAATATCTACAATCTTCATTATTTTATTTAACAATAGTTGAAATGTTTACCAATTTTCGTCTTTGAACCGTGTGAATCTTGAATTACTTCTCAGAATTTCAACTAGGAAAGTAGCAGAGAATGTTAGGGTTCGCGCCTTGCCTCAACCTGACCCAACTTTATTACTTTTCCTTTTTTTATAATGTATCGCGTTCATGAATGCCCAGTGTAACGTTGTTCCTCATCTGGGATCTAAATTTTTCTTTACATTTTTAGAGATTTATTACTTTTAGCCTGTGAGACTTACTTCCGTTATATTTTGGTGGATCATCCCATTGACAGTTACTGCTTTCGGCCTGAGTGACTTGCCAGTTATTGCCAATATTATTGATCTTATTATTATTATTATTATTATTATTATTATTCTCATGTTTTCTCTGGATCCCCATTGGTTATGTCAGCATTTCTCAACCTGCGAGTTGCGACCATAATCTGTCAGACAAAATATCTCATTCGGCTGCCTTGGTCAAATTTGTTTCCTTGATCACCCTCCAGGGACGCGTAGTGGTAAATTTATTGCCCATTGACCAGGCTTCTTTCCATGTCTTTGGAACATATTTATCGTAGATTTGGCTCCGTGAAGTTTACGAAGGTTAGCATGAGTCGGCCGTGCATGGCCCCGAGAGGGGCAGGCGTGCCTGAGCCACTAAAATTAAGGTCACTGCGACCGAGGTGTGCCTGAGCCACTAAAATTAAGGTCACTACGACCGAGGTGTGCCTGAGCCACTAAAATTAAGGTCACTGCGACCGAGGTGTGTCTGAGCCCCTAAAATTAAGGTCACTGCGACCGAGGTTGAGAGATGCTGCGCTCGCTTTTCTCACTGCATATTCGAACGTTTCTCGATTTCTTGCACCTCGTCTACCAGCGAGCGGAGGGCGCGGAAGTCACGGTAAGAGAGATAGTTTGCTGTCAAGTGTAAAGTGCCAGAGTTTATTCGATAATTTTAAGCTCTTCTTCCGTACGAGGCGTCACAACTGCGATGAAACTTACATACATTATTTACCGTGCAATCCTCTGCAATTTTATTCACTATGTATGAGGGGTTTCTCATGAAAAAATAAACTGTCGGCAAGGGAGTACGTTGGACTTTAATTACAATGTTTCGTGATCATTACAACGTTTTTCAATACTGTATGCCTGTGAAAAGTGTGAACAGCTTGACTAATTTAATTTGAGCCCCAAATGGAAACATACATTACAACACAATACCTACCTTCTGTAAAACCTGTGTTGAGAAATTTAAACATTTTTAAAATTAATTTTTTTTTAAACTGGGCCTCAGTGTCAGACAAGGGATAGCAGAGTGCATGGGACACTGCGCTATTTATTGTGACACAATTCACGAGTGAGATCACTTCAGAATACACACGAGGAGTTTGCCCATCTGCTGAACTGCAACATCCCGTGCTGAGCTTCAATGAGCCCAATTGTGGGTTTAATCAACTCGTACTCGCGGATAAAATTGCAGCATCTGCACACTGTACTGTGATAAGTTGCTACAGAGCGTGAACTGCGCTGTACCTTCTGACCACAACGCTCTGTAGTGATTTACGCCGTTATTCCCAGACCGCAGTTGCGTCTCTACTCACTATTCCGTCGGTGAAGCATGCACCTCAGTCTTCCGAATATTCCTTCACACTTATACATAAATACCTGACTGCTTAATAACGAGAGTTTCGAGAGTAGAAAATTTCTTAGCCGCCTTCTAAAGCTGTTGAACTTCCGTTGTACTAATCGGCCTATCCATGCATCTACTTAGCTGCCTTGAGTGAACTCGTAAATTAGATTTAACACAAACAGATTGTCCGTCAAGTTAAGTTATTATTTGATATTCTTTGTTCGAAGTTCGTGATGAGTTTTTCATTATAATTCTGAATTCGATATTTAATTCTTGATAACCACAGAGTATTTATACTTCAGTTTTACGTATTCAAATTTGTCAATTTTTATTGCCACTTCACTGCAATTTTTCTGGGATACGACACTGCCTGTGGGCATGGTTGGCGACAACGAAAACTGCGCATAAAGAACATCCAAAATTCAGAACAAAAATAGGCCCCCACATCTGCTTTCGGATGCGGTTACCTTTGATGCAGTGGTGGTCTGGGCGGCTTTATGAGACGGATGTTCACCTTTGTTGCAACGAAGGCGGCTGACAATATGTACATCCCTCCGTGTAAAAATTTCCACCAGTATTTAATAAAAGAGTTCTGTTTATAAAAGAGCTCAGTATAGTTAGAATCTGATCGCCAGGGTGTCCTAGAATGAATCGACCTGCTAGAAAGAGACCCTTGCGGCTTGCAGAGGGCAACGAACACGTTTCTTACTGCAGTCACAAGCCTGTACCTCGCCATTATCGTTCAGCGGTTTTGGAAGTAGTTTGACCATAATTTAGTATCTTTTGAAGTAGAATATCCTCCTCTCAGAAAATATTAATCTTTTGATTTCCTTTATACCACCATCCACCTATGCACACTCTAGATCAAGGAGATCAGAGCTACTCGTAGCTGCTCTTCGGTTTAATGGACATTTAAAGTTCGATCTAGCAAAATATCTCCTATTTTGAATTGCTTTCTACTTCCTAAAAATTTGTCAGTAAAAGCATTTTCATTTGATTCACAACTTTTCCAGCATGATTTAAATTTCATTTAGCAGTAACCTAATTCTCACTAAAAGTTAGAGGTGCAGCACTGTCTATGAAGGCAACCACACAATATCTTCAAATAGATAGTTTAAAAATTACTATCAGGAAGTTAAAATTTATTTACTTCGCAAAATGTTAAATGTTGTTCCTGTAGATTCTTAGAACAACTTGTTTTCTTGACTGATCGTAACTCTTCTCGTGCATGGAAAAATCATATCTTAAAAAGAAGTTTCTGCATGCGAACTGGCAAATCTGTTGTCACGCATCTCAATTCGAACATACATAGAATTAACTTGAGACGAACATTTTTTGAGGTCGATGGTTTTTATATAGTCTTGTGAGTTTTGGATGCCAAATTCCTAAGTTTACTCTTCATTCACTAAATCCATATTGACTGTTCTGCCTTATGGTTTTTTTCTGCATTCCTTAGCAATAGGTGAAAGAATTCAAAGCACTTCAATGTCGTGCGTCTGAGCTAAAATTAGACTTGAAATGCCCGTAGTTATCCCTAGTTATCGATGATTGGCAGTGGAGAATAGTGAATTTCACGACTCTTCTCAGTCTGGAGTCGTGAAAACACAATGTAGGGCCCGTTATTGCAGTTTCATGGTAACGCTGTCAGTGCAAATTTGCTTTGTTCTGCCTTACGTGTGAGCATGAGTCGTATTTCGCTATTATGCGAAGTGGCTTGTCGCGCTTCTTCTGTTGACGTGCCCCATCTCTGAAACAGATGGAACAACGGCTTCATTCTGAGCCATACGAAGCACACTGAGAGACAAATTAAGTGCTTAGTTTCATAGCATCCAATCTTTCGGGCTCCACTTTCGTTGGATCAAATGACTTGCGAAAATTTAATATTTCGAGCCGAGAACTTTCATATTTAATGACAGCCACAACTTCAAATTTTCAAAGGAAAATTGTCCACTTTGACATCACATATACTGTACAACCCAAAAGACACACACCGAGCTATAGATGTAGGGTTGGTTTTGCATATTCCGTTTACTAAAACTCCGCAACTTTTTGCAGTCGAACAACTACATCAACCTGAGATTTCTGCGTCTCTTTCGTGCCGCTCGTCTCATCAAACTCCTGAGACAGGGGAACACCATCCGCATTTTACTCTGGACTTTCATTCAGTCCTTCAAAGTAAGTACACATGCCCTCGTCAAGTCACGTTGGTCAGTACTAATTGTGGGTGTTTAACTTAGCTTATTTCAGGTAGTTGCAGCTGGAGAACTTTTTGCGATATTTCTGCGAAATAGTCTAAGGACTGAATCATGATTTAACTAGATTTTTTGTTCGGAAAAAGTGCCTATATATTTTAAGTCGCTTAGGTTTGTAACTATTTACATGTTACTTTATTCGACAATGTCGAGAATACCAACTTAAAGTTCGCATTGGAAAACACAAGAGGCCTGTGACACCAGAGCGCAAGTCCGGCCCCCCCCAGTAATGGTACAAGGCAACAATCTTACCACGTTCATTTTGTCTCGTACTCTCACGCTATGCTCGGCTGTGTGCTGTGACGGTTAACATTTTACCATCTATTTGGATTTGAAAAGCCACTTTCATGAAACTGCACTTCGTTTTCCATAAAAAGTTTAGTGGAGCCTTCTTATCGCATGTAGTACAGATAAAGCTGCAGCTGGTTTTTCGTGCGAAGTTAAATGCGGCATTATTGCCAAATTCTGTGGTCGTTGAAGAGTTGATATAAACATTACACGCACTATAATAACACGAGCTTGACGCACGGTAAAACCGTAGGCGTCTTCCTAATCAATCATCTCCGACCAGTCGCCGCATGGGGCTCTGGTGCTGTAACACGGGGTCACACGGAGCCCCGTGTTAGCAGCACACAGTTTCACACGCCGTTTCCGTCCAATCATTACATAGACTTCAGTAAATCAATCAATACATAAATAAGTAAATGAATAAAACAATTTTTTGTGCACAATAAAGGGTTGCAGTGGCCGTGCTGATGTAAACTGTATTGGCAAGGGATGTGCGAGCTTTGGTATTGGCAGGAAAGAAATTTATTTTATCATTCATTCTGAATATCACCTAAAATATCTCTTATTCACCCGCGACTACGGTTATTTGTTCTACTCTCTTATACATGTGGCGTGTTTCAACACTCAATATAGTAGGAAAAGTCGCATGACCAGTCAGAAATGGAAGGACTGAATTCATTCTTAAAATGAATTGTATACCCTAAGTGGTGACGGACGTGACATCCCTCTCCGATGGTTTGACCGGGACTGAGCGTGATCCCGAACCATTAAATTAGAAATTTCTACTCGACGGTCTTTCTTAGTATTAAATAATTTACAGTGAGTTCCATTCTAATTAATTTGTATCTTTTCTCAGGCGCTTCCTTACGTCTGCTTGCTTATCGTCATCCTCTTCTTCATCTACGCTATCATTGGCATGCAGGTGAGAGAGTCATCATCAATTAATTAAAAGATTAAATAGCCCTCACTAACTTTATCCCGTTCTTTTGTTTTGTTCCTTTCGACTTGATGCGTTGAAAAAAAATCTCGGTCAGTCTACCCCTCGCCTGAAATGAGGGTATTGCAATTGCCGAATTAGATGTACGTGATCGGAAGCTCTGCTATTTGTTTAATTGATATGGTTACGTAGTCTACCAGCGCCTGCCCTCCAGCGTTCCATTTCATGTCGTCGCGTTTCATGCCTGCAATATATTACGATGATTGAGCTGCGAGGTTGAACAAATAATTCCACTAGTAACTTCACTAGGAAGAGAGAAGCCCATGTCGGATGTTCCAAATATTTTAATTTCCACGCCCCAAATCTGAAAGTTTTGAACAATTTTTTCATGCTTCATTAGATATCCGAAACTGATGTCTGACTTTGTGTACTTTTTAAGGCATCACGAACTAAATCAAAAATTTATTTTGCTTTGATGGCAGCCACAATAAAGTCTAGTTCGAATTGCGTTATACAAAGAATGTTAAGTGTAAAATGAGCGTCAGTACGTATTGTTGTATCAGTCTTAGGAGGCGTGCAGTTCATCAACCCCAATTTTGATCTATGTTTTTGTTCAGGCAATCAAACTGCATTACATCAGCTGCTAAAGTTGTGCCTCAAGTTGCTTCATTGGTATGTTCAGCAAAAAAAGACATTTTAAAGGCAATCCAAAATGCATCTTTCAAGCTGATGGTTGAATACTATTTCAATAAAATCCTGAAAATTATTCATACTCGCTAACATAAGTCAAGGACTTTTCGTGTCCTTCGGAAGTATATTTCTCGATGGCCTCTTCGACTACGGGACGGCTTATAAATGTTAATAAGTAAATGCGTTCATCAGGTGAATAATAATAATTTTCGGATAAAGTGAACAAAATTAATCCCTAAATTTGTGACCTTGGAGGAATTATTTGTTGAAACTCTGGAACAATAATATATTTTGAACTCGAAAACAATAGTAGATTTAAAAGTCTGGAGCAATTATGTGTTTAGAACTCTAAAGCAATTACATATTCAAAACTCTGGAGAATAATTTCTTTAAAATTCTACAGCAATTATATATTCTGAACTCTGGAGCAATGAAGTGTTTTGAATTCTGTAACAATTATATATTCAAAATTCAGGAGCAATAAATAGCATGGTAGCACTTTGGAACAATTTTCTGTTGTAATTCAGGGGTTATAATAGGTTTGAAGCTCTGTCTATTGTATATTTATAATTTTGGATCATTGTTGCATTGAAAACGATCATTTCGATAGTCGTGTTGCAAAAATCTCTGGAGCCATATTGAAATGATAATTTGGTGGTAAATATACATGTTATACTCTAGATTAATTATGGCCTAATGACTTGAGATCACTAACTGTCTTCATAATTCAGAGCACTAATGTGTGTACAACTTCAGACTAATATCACCTTTAATGACTCTGGATAGGTGCTGTTCACCAGACAATCCTTCAGGAAAGGACAGCTGAACAAACGCAGAACGGAAATTCCAAAGGATGCTGCCATTAACTCGTGTTCTTAAGCTTTATGTTTAATGACATGGTTTTCCTTCTCTTGTAAACTTCCAATCAATGAAGAAATTGATAAAAAGCTGTGGGGCAGCGACTGCCGTTCGAACTGCAACACCTGGCCATGCTATGCTGCTTACCCTATTTTCCTTAACACTTTAAAACTACACATACTTGGCATTGTGAGAGGTAGCTCCCTAATATTTTCCCCTTATTTTACCAAACTACTCGGTGATTAGAGCATTTCAGTGATTATATTGACATCAAAACTGCCAGGCGTTCAGACCTTCGTTCAAGTCTTGAAAAACAGAAATCGAGGGAGGGATTTCTCCTTATTAGAACAGCTTGTAGCTGAAGCTTTCACGTCGGAAAATAATCGAATACGTTCTTCTCTTTTCAGCAAATGGGTAGCAAAGCTGATTGCTTTGTTGCAGCATTGTTTCAACGTACTAGGCGCTGTGCTAGTGCCACGGCGACGTGCACTTTGGTCGAGGTCATAGCGTTACAGCTCAGCTCAGATACTTGTATACGTAACTGATGATCTTCGCACCTAAACAGATATCTGTATCGAAGTTCAGGTTGAAAAAATATTAGAATCTAGGAACATCTGTTGTTGTGCAGTAATGTACGTAGATAGAACTAGACGAAAAACCATTAGATTAAAACCAACTCCTTGCAAAATCTCCTGTATCCATTTACGTATCTGTAAATTTGATGCCCAAAGAGATAAATTAATAAGCCCGTCAGGTTTCTTTTCAATTACGTGTACGAGAACAATACTACTAGCGCTACATCGGTACATTTTTTCAAACAATGAAGTATAACTGAGCCAAAATATTAGCTGGTACAATTCGCAACCAGTGCGGTGTGGCCGGTGTACATACAACCGTAGCCCAACTCCGGACAGGACAACTCGTGTGAGCCCTGTCCGGCAGGGAGCGCTCCAGCTCCGCGCGACTGGGTGGTTCCATGAGAATTTTGTGACAAGTTTGCTGCACAGGCAGTAATTCCAAGCGAGGCAACCTGTTTTATGACGAATAAGGGAAGATTTTTGGTCCGTAAGAAACCCTTCGACTACCGCGAGCCCTCGCTTTCGAATTGAAGTTAATGCTCAAGTTGAAATTCAAGTAAGCGGTGCCGTGAACCTCTGGGCTAACCTGCCGTCATATCAATTGCCAGCTTAGCGTTCGTAACTCACGGCTTGTCTCAGGCACAGTCCGCTTCTGCTCTATTAGCTTATTTGTGAGACCAATCGTTGTCTAACGAATTCTCTGACTCGTGTTCGGGGTCAAAATGAGGAGATGCTCACGAGGTACCCTGTGTGTGGTGTTCGATCACCGGAGAGTATCATAAGTTATTTTTGGGCTCACAAAAGTATTGGTTTACCAAATAACGATCTCCACTTTAACACAAAAAATCCGTATTTGAAAGAAAACTTGCATAGTTTCGGTACGAAAAAGTTTTTGTAGCAAAAACGCGTAGCAGTCGTGACAAATAATTGAAAGTTCGGCAAATCCGAATTCGTATCCACCGTTCTCGCCCCGCCGCTCTGGGAAATACCTTCCTTGAATTTCTTATGTAATTTTGATTCAACCGTAGTTAGGCTGTGTAGTTTACGATCAGGTATTTCAATTGCCACGATTTTCTGATCATTCCATTTAAAGTGTATAATCCTTTTCTTCCAGTTGCAGCAGTGTGGTACTAGCGAGCTGTACCTGATGCACATTCCGTCGATAAGTTTTGTATTTCCAGGAACGTTACCAGATAAAAAAATACAATGTTTGTAGGACACCTTAATGATATAATCTTCTCTCTCTGTTACAAATATTCTAATTCCCATTCCTGCCTATCTGCTTCAATATCTCATTTCACTTACTTCTGAGTGACTAAGAATTCTGCGGTCATGTTCTGATATACACTGACTGGTGCATCTTCATGACTAGTGAATGGATAGCACAGTTGAGCTCTTCTTTTGCCTCTGTGGAAGGTGTTAAGAACAGGAAGAATCACCGTTTGAAGGTTCCGTTTCCTATCAGCTGATAAAAAATGCGCAATACTATTCCTCCCCTTGTGTTATCTCCATGAAGTATGAATAATGTTTAAGAAATAGCATCTGTACGTTTTTAATAACAGCATTTTTTTCAGTTATTTGGGTATCAATGTCTAAAATGTGTCTCCAGTAAAACATACGCCTGTTACTACTACAACATTCAAAAACTTGCTTGATAATTTGATTGAAATTTTAGGAAATCTAACACATGGCTGATGAGGTCATCAAAAAGTTTCTCCATCGGACCAACTTCCTGCTTTTTATGACACTCTCAGTATAGCGATGGTGATTCTTATGACGCTCTTAGTATAGTGATGGTGATTCTTATAATGCTCTCAGTATAGCGATGGTGATTCTTATGGCGCTCTCAATATAGCGATGGTGATTCTTATGACGCTCTCAGTATAGCGATGGTGATTCTTACGACGCTCTCAGTATAGCGATGGGGCTTCTTATGGCGCTCTCAGTATAGCGATGGTGATTCAATCTCTCATGCGAAGATACGTCGCTGCTGTTGAACACGATCTTTCGTTACCTTAACGCTGTCTTAAGGCTGTTCGGTAGTTCCTTCAGTTCACTGCTTGCCATTCACTGCTACAAATTCGTCGTCTTTTAATGCCGAATAATCTCAAAGCGGATCCTAACAAGTCGCTAAAATTTACTAATCTCTGCTAATCTCCACGTTTGTGTTGATTGTGATCAGTCCTGACCAAGTTTCTTCTTTCTTTCTCGCCACCGGGCTACCGCTTCCAGGTTTTTGGGAATATGAAATTTGACCCAGACACCGATTTTAACAGACATAACAACTTTCAGTCTTTCTTCGCAGCACTATTGCTCTTGTTTCGGTGAGTTTGTTCAAGCTGTTATGGAACTGGAGCCCGCATAGAGCAAGCCTCTTATTTTCTTCTTTAGAGTTCCGTCGCGGAATCTTAGCTGCTCGTCACTACTAAACACATGGACTCTATAGCTTCCTAGTTGTTCGTTTTCATGCCTTCATCTTTCTCTTTTCTTCCTCTTTGTCCTAAGAGTCCTTCCAGTCCTCCTCGTTTATTATGGCCTCTTAGAATTACAGAACGAATTTTCTTAAAAGCTCCCACTCGAATAACGAATCCTCTCTTTTTAGAAAGTGGTCGAGTACGCTAGCGCAAGGGCTTACTTAAACTATTCATGTGTTTTTAAGCCGAGAGCAATGCCTTACATGTGCATCTGAAAGCCTAGTCTGCTCATTTCAATTTGATGCAGTTTCATCAAAACCACTATAACACTGAGCTATCATCGGTAATAGCCGAAGTTATTATATGTTCTTGCTCTTTAGAGTTGAGGAGTCGTGATAAACTTGGCCGCGGCCTGTAAGCCCATTGATTCCTAAAGTTGTTGATTTTGTCCTTCTCAGTAAGGCTGGAGCTTATGGCTCGTACTACGTTTATCAATATATTCAACGGAACTGGAAAAGTCGTTCTGAAAGGTCACGTTTCTCCTAAACCTGCCTTTCTCTGTGGTCCTGTTGAGTGGTTACTGTTTAACAGAGACTGTATGTTTCGTTCTTAACGTTCTCGCTGTTTGTTGGTACCATGTCTATATACATATATATATACATTCATAGCTTGTATTGAACCTATTTTCGTACTTTAGCAGATGCGCACTCACGGCATCTGCGCTAAATAGCAAGCATAAATATGATATTTTGTTCGTATAAATAATTTGTATTCCAAAAATGCATCATTGGAGAGCATTAAATAACAATCTTTAATATTGAGCGACTCGTTCATCCTGTTTGTATATTGGCCATTCTGGAGTCGAGCTCATATATTGAAGGGACCTTTATTTTCCTCGTCTATTGATAATTTTGTGGAGAATTTTCTCGAAATTCGACCCGAGCAGACGAGTCTTATCAAATTCATTGTAATGAAATAATTTTATTAGATGAAGTTGCAGCTCACAATGGCTGCAAACCTAGCGCTATAATATAAAGTATGCGCCGAGGTGCTGAGGAAGTTGTTAAACTCCACTGAAATTTATAGGAAATTTTTTAATTCATTTCGTGACTAGAGCGTTCTCCGGTTGGCATTACTACGTTGTTATTGTGATGTATTACAAAAGCTTGTAGTGATATTTCAACTATCGGAAATCATATATGTAGGTCATCCTACCGGCTATATAAATCGAAACTTGAAGTTGTATTACGTGTCTTCTGTTTGTTTTTGACCAAAAGCAGTTCAGGATCCTTCGATAGTTTTCCAGGGATAAATTGTACGAATTCGAGTTTACTGACTCAGGCATAAAATTAAAAACACATGTGTATCGTTGATAAAATAAATCGGCAAGCCGAGATCAAAACGTTTTCCTAAATAGTGTATCTTTGAACTAAATAAAATATCAGCCATTTCTCCCTGCGATAAGGCGGTCGGCCCAAAATCTGGGAAATCGGAACATTTCGTTTTCGCCTAATCTGAGGATGAGTTTGTCAGCATCAAGTTCACAGTATCACTATCACAAAAAAAACTTACTTGCCTACTTGAATGAATTCTACAGCAATATTCAATGTGTGAACGATAGTTAACTCTTACAGAAAGCGCACAATGCCGCTTTAGCTATTTACTGCTCACTCGAGCATCGAAACTTCATGTAGAAAACTTAGGTTTTTGCGACGTGATTCACTTAAAGTTCTATTCAGTGCGATGCGTCAGTAATTGTCGTCATGCGTATACTCACTGTAAAAACATGCCAGCTACAAGTAGTTCATTGCTTCTAGAGACTCTGCTCCGTTACGCATTCCTTAATTTAGAGTTAGAACAGATCGTAGTGTCATAGCGTAACTAGACTTTATCGGTCGTATTGGTTGTGCGAGTCTTATCTCGTACATAGAAGAGGTCCAAAAGTTCGCTTTGTGTTTGTTTGAATGCTCGTGCGATGTTCTCAATATGACGGTTCTGCCACTTCTTATGGCTGTGCGCTGAACCCACGATTTTGTCCTTCTCTGTTCTGTTTATATGGTTACATTAGCTACAGTCGCTGTGTCAATTTCTGGGTCTTACCAACCATAAACTTCTCTCCAAAAACTAAACTTCTTCAGAGGATAAGTTTGCTTGCTAGACGGAAAATATTTCTCATTTACTTTCTCTCCTAGTCGTCCTTCATTCTTTCTCTCCTTTATGTCTGTACTTGCCGTTTGTTTTGATAGTTACCGTTCCAAAGTTACGTCTGACCAAGAAAATTATCACTATCTTTATTCTAACCTGATCCTCTTCCTGTTGTGTCTCCTCAATACTGTTAAAGAATGTTTATCGTTTATATATATATTATATATATATACACACATATTCACCGCATCATATATATGATCTGGTGGTTGCAGTGATTTTCAATCTATTTGCATCCTGTACTCTATAATACCCTTTAACATATACTAATCCTTTTCTAACCTTTTCTACTCCCCTCCCCCAAGCAGACCCCGCCCACCACTTAGCTTACGTACGAACTAGAGTAACACGGAGCGGCTCTAGCTTCGCCCGGAAACGAACATTTCTTAAGTTGTTTCGTTGTTTTTTGCCAGGTATTTGGGGCAATTCTTTTGGACCCAAACACCTCTTACACTCGTCACAACAACTTTAGGAATTTTTGGCAAGCTCTAATGCTACTGTTCAGGTAATATCCTTATCCCTCTGGTATAATATATATATATATCTTCCTCTCTATTCAAAAGCTTATCACTTGGGCCACTTCTATATATTGTCGTATTGATTTGACATACGATTAACTGTGTGCCACAGCACAAATTTATTGTCCTGCCGAACTATATTTCAAGCTCCCGATACTTTTTTAACCGTCTGTTTCATTGATTGGTTGCTACCTTCAAGCCAAAATTGCAACTATGGTTTCGCTTGCTTTACTTTTGAATGACGTCACACTCCACAAGCTGTTAAGGGCTGAATGATCACAGCACATCCGTACACTCACACGTAACACGCTCAAATTTTTAAAATCCGTGACTTTTGAGTGCAACGCAGATTTTTATTCAAGCTTACGGGGATATTTTCTTGTTTATTTTTTTAATTTACTGTGATGCCAGTTCACAAGAGGGTTTAATTATCGTTCATGCGTTAAACTTCAAGCAAATTGCGTGTAAAATATTGGTGGACACTATGTCCACATTGAGACGCGCTCGCTAGATCAAAATGAAGAACTTACAACGTGTGGGCATTCACTTCGAATCCTTTCAGACATCAAACAATTTTGGAAAAAAAGACACGATCAAAAAGCGCGATATAACCGTGCACACGAGAAGGTGTTTCTTGACGTATTTGTTACGCATTGAGATTAGTTATATTTCATTACAGATTGTACTTTGAATCCATCTCGGATTATATACATTTGCTTTTTCAACAATCTCACACGCGTCGTGAGTGAAGGAGTACATATGTGCATGTATCTCAAGCACAATACATGCCAGCTCACCATTCTGTTCCGTGCACACCTCACGTTCAAGACCTGTAAAGTCGGTCTCACCCTGAGCTTACCGAAGAATCCGACATTTCCACCATACAAAGTCCTCATTAATTTCGCATCGGCTTCTTAAGAAAATATGATTCCGCGTCAACGTGATGATGTGAACCTTCCCTCACCCACACCTTGCTTATCCACGTCTGCCTCTTACCGCCTTGTTATTATTACCCTCATCCTTCAATGCAAGCCCATTTTTGAAGTGGGCCAGCTAAAAATCACCACGGCTGTGTCCTTCTCTTCCATTCCTTTCAAAAATAATTTGTTTACATACGAATTTGAAGTTTAAAATCAGCAGTGCTGCTTTGTTTGAATATTTTCATTCTTGAAACTAAATTGTGTTCAAGCTCACTTCAATTACTGCAATAAACTTTCACGTCCTGCTGAACTTTTCGTCTTATTCAGGTAAACGTTCGCAAGTTGCTTGTGCAAAATTTTTGTCTAGAAGAACTAAACGTTTACGTCTCGAAGAACTAAACGTTTACGTCTCGAAGAACTAAACGTTTTCGTCTCGAAGAACTAAACGTTTACGTCCCGTGTCAGTAAACGTTTACGTTGTGCGGAAGTAGAGGTTTCCAGTTCACTTCACTATAGACGGCTACGTCATGGAAAACTAAAGGTTTATCTTACAGTTGGAGTTAAAGTTTTCATCTTCCGAAACTAACGCTCACGTCCGGCGCTATTAAACGATTACGTTTTGCTTGACTACACGTTCACGTACGCCCTTAGCGTTGCGCTGAGGTAAACGTTTACGTCGTGCATAACTAATTGTTTACGTCATGCGTAATTAATAGTTTACGTCATGCGTAACTAATCCTTTACGTCATGCGTAATTAATAGTTTGTCATGCGTAACTAATCCTTTACGTCATGGGTAACTAATCATTTACGTCATGCGTAACTAGTAGTCTACGTTACGAGGAATTAAGACGGAAACTATGCGTGTACGTTTAGTGGAATAAGACTCTCATGTTTTCGTTCTTATGCTGTTTTAACTCATCACTGTAGGTTGGTTCTAGCAGTGTTGCAGTGATAAAATAAACATAGTATTTGATGCTTGTCCAAATCAAAAAAGCACCTGGGAATGGAAGAGAGGTGTACTTTTGCAAGCCGTGTAACAGTCGTCAAGTTTACGATAGTTGTCGCGGTTACAACTATCACGCTTAACTACCCATATCGATATGGCCTCAAACGTTACGTGAAAACTTCATTGCTGCCCCTCTGCCAAACCACAGCATACGCCTCTTAGTTGGTGTCTGTGCATTGCGGACACTCGTCCAAAAGGAGTTCAATTCCTTTGTGGAATGGTATTATCCTTTCGTAAGGAACGGAATGTATCTTGGTGCGTTGATGCATCAGTGCCTCGCGTCCCTGTACCATGCACACACCCGCACTGGCGTTAAAAATTTCCAGCGAGATCATTTTCGCACTTCAGAAGCATTGTGCGTCATTGGGTTTGTTTGTAGTTCAGTGTTTTTTTACATCTCCTCTCATTGCTGTCACTATTTGCCCTCAATGTTCCCTGAGCCTTCCTGTACAAAGACGCATTTGCTCGCATATCATACTTCTTGTACGCATGTGCTGTTTTGTAACGCAACCGTTTCTGTAATCACTCATAGTTCACCTTCCCTTGAAGGTTGCGTGCTGCATGATCGAGATGTGTATGCTCATAACGACGTCTACTTCTTTCATCGGGCTTATTATTTTGTTTTGAGCACGCTTTCACTGTGTGTGTGAGAACAGTGTCCCCCCTTGGTACTAGATGGGATAAGTTTGCTCGTGCATTAAATGACAGCTATTGAATGGCTTCTAATTTTTTTTAAAGCCCTGTTCTGAGCGCTGATCGCTTTAGCTGGCTTAATGTTGCTCTGCTTATTGATTTTTTTGTGTATATTGCAGAAATTTAAATATTTGTTTTCTGCTAACTTAGTGAACTTAGTTTATTCGGGATATATATTTATGCATTTTATGCTCGAATGATTCACTTTGAAATCTGTCGATAAAACATTTCGTGACGCATATCGATGTTGAAATATTTTTTACTGTATATTCTTGTACATGGAAGTGAGAATGAAATATGTTTTACTTCATGAAGTATGTGACCCTTACTCTGCAATACAGCTTTCACATCCGTCTTATATATTATGTGTTCTGGAAATTGAAAGTGCTGCTGCTGTGTCTCCGTAACATGTCCCTCGCCCGCCAATGTGATCTCTGCTCTATGTAATTCACATCGAGTATTTCGAACCCATGTACTGAAGTACTCTTATCAGGTTTTCTGTAGTGGCCATCTCTATTCGCTGTTGATCTAAAGCGACTTCTTCAAGAAATTTTCATTAAATTCCTAGAGAATACATGTACCTGGGAAAACCATAAATGTAACAGCATTATCATAATCCAGACGCAAAATACAGGCACAGTTTCACATACGCTTAGTCTCATCAATTCAAATTTCTATGGAGGCTCAGTGTGCTGAAACAGCGCTGGGTATCAGTGCTACGATAACATAAAATGAAGGCTTTCCATGTGCACCTGAGCTCGTTTCCTGCGATGCGACCACCAGTGGGTCACCTGACCCCTGGACAATAGCCTCGTCGCAGGGAACGTTAATTTTGTGAGTGCTCACTTGCGTTGGGGCTCAGATGCGCCACCGGAGAGAGCTGGCAAAGCATCATGCTTTCGTGCATCGCTGGAGTGCCGTGTGACCCGCGGGCCTTGGCTGAGAACAAAGAGGAATCGTGCGGCTCCAATCTCGCCTACGGTTATTTCGTCTCCTTCATCTTCTTTTGCTCGTTTCTCGTAAGTTTCAAGCTCTCTTCTGATAACTGTTGGCTATTTATTTACTTATTTTTCGGTTTTCAAGTGTTTCAAGCCTACTTTTCCTTTTTTTTAGTCGCTTCCTTACCTATTTTTTGACTCTCAAGTGTTTCAAGCCTGCTTTTCCTTCTTGTCGATCATCTCCTTGCCTGCTTCTTGGTTCTGAAATGTTTTTAGATTTTTTCTCCCTACTGTTAGTTATTTTCGCACCTGCTTCTCAGTTCCCTGGAGTTTCAAGCTTGCTCCTCGTTACTGCGGGTCATTTCCTTGCCTACTTCTCTCTTCCCAAACATTTCAAGCCTGCTTCCTGTAACTGTTGGTTATTCCGTGACCTACTCTTCCGTTCTAATAAGTTCAAGCCTTTTTCTGGTTACTGTATAGGAGTTTCAAGTGCACTTATCCTATTTGGTAAGTTCCAAGCAGTTGAGAAATTTCTTTACCATCTTGAGTTCACTACTTTTTTTAATGTAAAATTGAAAATTCAATTGTCTTTTCTACTTATTCATCGTGATCGTAAAACTTCTTTTAGATGTAATTTTTATTTTCTTCTTCCTTCTTTTAGGCTAATGAGCTCATAACTATTTTGTGCTAGAGAATTTTGTACCTAAATTACTGCATGTGGATGCTACAGAAAATTTCTGTATCAGACCTTCTGACGCGTGTATCATCCTGTCTATATTGCCTTCTGATATTTTTGCTTGCAGTCTAACGATTGAATGATCATAGGATAGTCTGAGTCAAGTTCAATCTATTGAAATTAATACCATGTTGGTTTCAAGGGAAAAGCTATGAATGAAACCTTTAGGCAATCTCCTTAACCTTAAAATAACGAAACTGTTTGGCAATAAATATTACGTACCTCATGAATTTTAAATCAACGAAACCAATAGGTAATGAAGTGCCAAAATAAGAGATCACGTTCAGGGTAACTAGAGCAGACGATTTCTGTAAATTTATTTTGCGAGTTCAAGTTCCTCGTGAAGCTTCCTATTGCCGGTCACTCAGTATTTCTTGGTAAAGATGAATATATTTCTTGATTTTTAAGATGTACTGTGAATGAATAATTTATAGAAAGATCCTGCATAAAAGTAAAGGAATGACGAAAGGAACGAAATTAAATTGTACCGATTCCTAAAGCGCTAGAAATTTTAGCCCAATTAAGAACGTCTCTCGTCATTCCAGTGGCAGTGATAACCATTACCTGAACCTCGTGTTTCAGATGCTGAATTTGTTCGTTGCTGTCATCATGGACAATTTTGACTACCTCACTCGGGACTCGTCTATCCTGGGAGCTCACCATCTCGACGAATACATCAGAATCTGGGCGGAGTACGACCCCAACGCCACGTGAGTCCCCCTGCACTTAGCCAGCGCTCTGCCCTCTCTCCCACATTACTGCGGGCTCAACCAGTGCAGGGAGTCGCAATAAAATCTACCTAGTTTTTGTACCAGTACAGGAAGTCGCAATAAAATCTACCTAGTCTTTGTACCAGTGTAGGAAGTCGCAATAAAATCTATCTAGTCTTTGTACCAGGGCAAGCAGTTGCAATGTCAGTAAACAGTGCAGGGAGTCACAGTAGCTGTCAACAGTACAGGGAGTAGTAATGAAAGTAAACAGGGCAGGGAGTCACAGTAGCTGTAAACAGTACACGGAGTTGTAATGACAGTAAACAGTGCAGGGAGTTACAGTAGCTGTAAACAGCACACGGAGTTGTAATGACAGTAAACAGTGCAGGGAGTTACAGTAGCTGTAAACAGTACACGGAGTTGTAATGACAGTAAACAGTGCAGGGAGTCACAGTAGCTGTAAACAGTACACGGAGTTGTAATGACAGTAAACAGTGCAGGGAGTCGCAATGAAACTCAGCAGTAGCACAAGTTGCAGTAAAATGTGCATAATATTTTTAACAGTCCAGAGCCGCATTAGCAGTAAACAGTACAGGGAATTGCAATAAATGTACCTCGTCTATGACAGTTCTTTACTGGTGCGTTTTTTACTTCTGTTTCAAACAAAACTAACATTATTTTTTCAATTATTCGAATGTTATTTTCTACATTCCGCCTTCTTAGACTCGTATCTAAGTACTTCAACAAAAAGTTGAATCAGATCAGAATATTTGAAGAAGGGTTGAGCATTTTTTCTACCTCCTGTATATGTATTAATAAAGACACTACATGTATAGCTTCCTGTCCTTAGTAGTTACTTTTCACTGAAGGTTTCGTTGTCCAAAAGAGGAAGTAAATGTTTGATCAAGCCTCTTGTTTTCAACACTGAATTACTTGAAACAAGTGACCGATGCCTCTTTGTTTGTCCGTCTGTCGACACACAGAGAACGAATTGTGACCATTGAAATGTCTCAAACATTACGTGCGTGTCATTGATTGTCTGCTTTGTGTCTCAAATATTACGTGCGTGTCACCGATTGTCTGCTGTGTGTCTCAAATATTACGTGCGTGTCACCGATTGTCTGCTGCATGTCTGCGCCCTCTGTTAAAGCAATTTGTTCTCTCTAACGATGCAGTTTAGAATGCGTTGGCGTTGGTATTGCGTACTACGTCAGAGAAGTCTCTGTAATTGTAATAAGGAATCATTTCATACGATGCGGTACTTTTGATTATAACGGTTGTCTCATAACCCAGCCGTCACGTTATGACGCATTGTATCCTTAATGGTAGGATCACTGAAAACTCAAGTATTATAATAAAAAAATGTATTTTATAGTGTCCAATCTGCGTAAAACTTGGGTCAATAAACCAAGAGCTTCTTCACACTACCATAGTTTTAAAACATCGATGTATTCTCACTTTCTGGTTCGAATTGGCAAAAGCTGGATTTAATTCGCTTCACCAGAGAAAATTAGTACCAAATTTTACTCTAAATTTATCGATGGCATTCAATGAGGCACGCAGTCACTTCAGAATTACTACGCTCCCCTTAGTGTGCTGTTGACGGCAAGTTGACGGTGCTGTTTGTTTGAGCAGAGGCAGAATTCACTACACGGACATGTACGAAATGCTACGCAACATGGACCCACCACTTGGCTTCGGCAACAAGTGCCCTCACAGACTGGCTTACAAGAAACTAATTCGCATGAACATGCCCCTCGATGAGGACTTGAAGGTTTGTGGCCTCTTCATACTAAGGACCATCGCGATATTAATGTTTTCAGGTAATGAACAACTAAAAAATACTTTTTGTATGTGTTTAAAAGGATACCTAGTCTAACGTTTTCGTCGCCTCGTGGGTAATATGATGAACTATCCGGTCGGGATTTCTGCGGTCAAAATTATAGATAATTCTAGATGCCCTGGCCAAAAAGACTGGATAGCATGTGCATGATTGGTTTGCAAAGCATCTGAGCAATTAAACATGTGTATCTCAGGTACACTTCACGACCACCCTGTTCGCCCTCATACGCGAGAACCTGGCCATCAAAATGCGCCTGCCGCACGAGATGGACACCGCCGACTTCGAACTCCGGCAAACCATCAAGAAAATCTGGCCGATGCAGTCCAAAAAACTCATTGATTACCTCGTTCCTCCTGATAACGGTAAACTGAAAGTATTCTTTGCCTCGGATTATCTGTGTTTGGGCCAGTGAGATGCTTTCCCACCGTCTAATTTTTTGTCTTGCAACCAATGTTATATAATAGGGAGAAATTTTCTGATTACGGTGATTGAAAACGAACTGAGTGAATTACAAACTTAGCTTTGTTTTTATTGGAAATAGTGAAAAGGGATTTCTTCAAGCAATGTCTATCAAACTCTTAGATGTGGTCTCTCAAGCTCTTAGGTGTGGTCTATCAGGCTCTTAGGTGTGGTCTATCAGGCTCTTAGGTGTGGTCTATCAGGCTCTTAGGTGTGGTCTCTCAAGCTCTTAGGTGTGGCTTATCAGGCTCTTAGGTGTGGTCTCTCAAGCTCTTAGGTGTGGCTTATCAGGCTCTTAGGTGTGGTCTCTCAAGCTCTTAGGTGTGGCTTATCAGGCTCTTAGGTGTGGTCTCTCAAGCTCTTAGCTGTAGTCATACGGCACTCAACCGCAGTAGACTGCATAAAAACTCCACCGGTTTAATGTTGCTCTAAATCTGTGAACTTTGAACAACTCTGTTGAAATTCATTATTTTCAGAGCTCGTGTACGAGAAGCTCACCGTGGGTAAAATTTACGCCGGCCTTCTGATCCTCGACAACTGGAACACGACGCGCTTTGGCCAGATTCAGCCCACCGGGACCGTAAGTGTTCGAACTCGACTACCATAAATGGCTAACTTCATCTTCAGCTGTTCTCTTTTGTCATTTCGTTCACATGATATCAAAGCGAACATTTGATCCACGCCATTTAATCATTTTTACTAGGTACACGTTCTCTGATGCTTATTTCCGTGTGTCTCTTCTCTATTTCATTGCATCGAAATTTTCAGTTGAAATTTCTACTAGGGGTGTTTCTTGCATCGTCAATATATGATAATAGAACTTCCAGTTCAACAATATCCTGCTACTAAACTTGCAATAATTCATGATGTCTATCTAGCAGCAAGGTGAATGGAAATTTACAGTCGGAGGACATCGTGCCGTCGCACAGCTAGACTTGACAGCCTCCAAAGAGTCGGGTGCCATTGGTGGTGTCGAGTCCACTCAGGGGTAGTTGACTTCGTTTTCGCCTTAGCCAGCGTTTCTCAAGTTATCTTCTGCAGAACCCATAAGACTTGCTTCGTATATTGCCAGGAGATCGGAGGAAAATCAATTTCTGAAAAATATGTATAATAAGTTTTCTTTCTACTTCGATAGTAATGACGTTGGACGTTACAATTGTAGAGTTTTTAACTAAGCGCTGAAGAGACAGGTGCAAATATGAGTATGTTTCTGCAGAATGAAGAAACTGAGAAACGTTGCAGTTTCGAAAAGATGGTTTTGTCGCTGACAGTGTTCCCTTCTGTAGGCCAAGATTGTCTCCAACTTGTGTATTCCAGTAAAATATCGAAGAGCTTAATGACTGCAAACGTTAACGTTTATAGTCATTTGCTACGGAGTTTATACTGGAGACACAATAAAAATCTTGAGTTGTGATTTGTACTGAAGTGTTACTACATCCACACCATCATTCACTTCGAAATGAAACTCTCGTGACGATGATATCATGAACCCAGGCCACGTGGTGTACAGTTATCGAGTCACGTGGGGCTGTTGTGAGTTGCAGGGGACTGTCCAGGTTTGAACTTCCTTCGGTCATTGGCTCGGTTGTTTTCAGCATATTCGCCTCAGTTGCCCTAATATTTGTTGGTTGTCGAATGGGCTTGAATTATTTGGTTCGTGTGAGTTATTTCATTCGATACATACGAGATCACCTAAAGCATTCGAAAGTAAAACATTTTTCCGGGAAATGAATTTTTCCACGTTGAGCTTTGAAGTTGATCACCATCATATGGCCGGAACGAGTGCTGCTATAGAGAGTTAGTTGTGTGCGTCTTACTTCACAAGTCAGCGAGGTGACTGTTTCAGTTACGTTTATAGTGAGGCACTCTATTTCTTCTACAAATACGAGTAAGATAAAATCTGAGCTCGTCAATTTCTTTTTTCATAAGATATGTGTACTGTTTCGAAGTGATATAACCCGCTCAGTGTTTATTCGGCATTTCATTTAATTATATTGTCAACTTCGAGACTCAAATTTTTCTTTTACTTTAAAAATTTTTTACATAACTTGAAAATTTTTATCAACTTCAATTCATTACAAAATTTTATTATTTGAATGATTTCTTTACCGTTCTACCTTATTTAACATGCTAACTCGACATTATGTTCAAATTAATTTATTGCTCATTTAATCTTTGTTTGCTTCGCATTACTTTTGCCACCAGAAATCAGAAAAAAACGAAGATGACCTCACATTTTTTGGTGATGAGAATAACTCCACTTGCATTGATGTTCATGGCGCTCGCGATGAAAGTGTTCACAAGCCAAATGGGGGCAAGGAAAACGGCCATGAATTGCGAGATGCTGATGGCCAAGCTTTAGATGAAGAAAAACATCCCCTGCTGCTGGATGCTAATAATGCAATGGGACATGGCTCAGAGCTGCGCGACTGCCTCTTTGACGATGAAAAGTGGCCGTGCATGTCGGACGACGAGCCGTCTACGATCCCGGGGCTCGGCCACTTCGTGTGGTCACCAACGAATGATGAAGATGGTCATCACATTTTCGTGCGGAATGGTGATCTGCCTCAATTCGATAAATCATGTCCTGGAAAACCTGTTAAATACATTGGTGTGTACCACAAAAAGTTACCCGATACGAAAATAGTAGCTAATCTACTGGCTCACACAGAAGAGGAAGAATTTGCCCAGGCTACCGACATTACGGTTGAAGAAGGCACTAAAATGTCTGGTCAAGATTACGAGTCAGAACTGTTCTTGTCGCCCAGTGAGCGCTTACTCCCGAACTTGCACCTCCGCCAAGATGGATGGAATCCTTTTCCTAACGGACATGTGAAGCCTGTCAATGGAATATTGCGCTTCCGTCACGGAAGACTTCAGGACAATCATTCTGTTCTGAGGCCTCTTGAAAATCTTGTTGAAAGCAGTGTCAGTCCGAGAGACGTCCAGCTCCTCAATGGAACGAACCGGTACGAAGATCTTCGCTATAATATGGAGCACCCAAGCGCCTTCAACGTAAGGAAATTTCCTAACGTGCTAAAAAAGAAGAAGCCAAATCTCGTCCATGAAAAAGTGCTCAACGTAAGGAATTATCTAGCGTCTTTGGTTTTACCTTTATACTGTTATTTTGCTTTTTCTTTCAATTTGTTAGCATTGTTCGTAATTTTATTTCAATTTTCTCTTGCTAATTCATCACTAATTTTTGAGATTTGATCATTTTTCCTAGTACATTCTTGCGTAAACTTGTATAGTTAACCCATTCATATTTCCCTTCTTAGTCTTCTGCTCCATAGAGTTGTCTTTGTTAAAATTTAACATCATCTATGTATTCAATTTGATTCTTCAATCTGAGTTTCGTTATAAGGTCCTGGTGGTTTGGGAGATCATTTTATCTACTACTTTTTAAATTTTCTTTCAGATATTTTTCTTACATACCCAGGTAATCTTTAAGCTCTTCACAAAGTTCAAAATTGAATAAAACCCTTGTGCAAAATAAAGCATCAAATCTGTAACCGAAAGGATTTTCCCTCATTACAATAGCTATTCACTAAATTCTACCATTTTTCATTGGAAAATGTGTTTCAAACTCCGTTGGCAACGCGTATCCCGTCTTTTGGGAACACATTTAGCCATTTCCTCACTAGGTGCGGCTTGTCTATCTGTTCCCTTGGAAACCGCACAGAAGAACATTTTCTTATCGATATGTCGATGCGTTTTGTATTTTGTTCAAAGTACGTAAAAACTTCTCCATGTAGTCGTATACGGTTTTTTGTAGTACACAAGTAAGTCTGTACATACACTACGTCGTAATGAATTTAACCGGTGCAGAAAAGGCTCTAAAATAGTCACAGAGAGTTGTAAAAATAAACCATAATGCAAAGAATTAGTATTCCTCATCATTAAGAACATCATTCTATCAAATTTTACTCCCGAAGTTAAATTGAGGTACGCGCCCGTTGTGGTTTACTCTTTTATCATATCACTGCAACGTCGACTGGCTATTGAAATGTGCGCAATAATTTATTCGTTGCTTCTGGTTGAATCTTCCCTCTTGAATGGGACTCGATAGTTAACTAGTTCAGTCTCGTTGGCTCCTGCTGCTTTTCTACGTAGTAAGCCATGTTGAGCAAGAGGGCTTTAATGCTTTTTTCACTGGTACTGGACAGCTTGTCCTGATGGTATGAACTTCATGCTTTGAAGTCAGACTGACGCAAGTTCCAGTTCAAAAGCAGACGCTTACTTTTGTCAGGGCTCGGTTTTGAACATGCCGTCAATTGGCGAGTCACCTACTGAGACCGTCACGCTTTCCATGCATCAAAGGCCCAATTTTTCTTTGACAAGCAATGAACCCTATTGCGGCATTATCAACCCAATTGAAAATTCTTGAACGATGAACGATGTGACTTTCCATTTGATCATCGACAGCGGTGCTTTTTGGTGTGATATCGACAAATGAGCTTCAGGCTACTGCACAAACAACGATCCCTTTGTTCCAGCATTGATAATGAGGCCTTTTGTTCCAGCATTGATAATGAGGCCTTTTGTTCCAGCATTGAAAATTGTGCCTTTTGTTCCTGCATCGATAATGGTTCCATTTGTTCCAACACAGATAATGGCACATTTTGTTCCACCATCGATAGCGGTTGCATCTTATACAAGAGTAGTTGAAGAGTGGCTTCATTGTTACAAGGCTGTCTGGTTTCGTACCATTGGTACCTGCGTGGTGTTTCGCTCATTGCAAAGGAAGTGTTTTTGTCCGCGGTTGTTGGGTGAGATTGCCGCTCCTGTGATCGACCATGTACCTGTAGTGCCCTACCCATGAGTAAGACAGATTTTGGCCAACCTGGTCTACGTAGAAATGGTTGGTCGCTCGAGTGTAGATCACCTTTCAGTGCTGATCGTCACTAATTATAGCGTCTATTTTTACTGTAGAACCTTTTACATCCAATAGATCGTATAGCTAGGCTTGACTACCTTCGCTTTTGAAGATATTGTATTTTTACACTTAAAAGAAGGTATAGATATTTGACAGGCTCTGCATAGCGGCTTGTTCGTAATGAGCACAATTCATATCATAAGAACTGCTGCATGTCTTCCACTTTCATGGCCAACTTCAAGATTAATTTCATTGAATACACTAAATCAGCTCAGACGAGAACATCATTCAAGTTGCTGCCGGAGCAAAGAATCTTCACTCGTCTGAAACACAAGGCTGATTCTTTTCTCTCGAAGAATGCTCTGAATAATTGATACAGTCGCGTAATTGACCTGGGTATGATTTGCTCCTAATACCAGCATCCAATATCCATCTAGGAGCAAGAAACTACACCAAATGATATGTTGAAGAATGATTTGGCAAACTGCTTTCCTTTTTTTGTTTCATCCCTATTACGCTAATGGGTCCGTTTAGTACCACGCGTAAATCTGCTGTGAAAGTGAGGAGATGTGCAAGACAAATTAAGACCGAAGCCAATCTTGTGTTCAGTTGACACCATTCCGTGAACGAGAAGCGCTGGAGGGCAGCAGCGTCCTCACTTTTAACGAGCGCAAGACGTAGAGTTTTAAAATAGATAACTTGGCGCCCCACAAACAAGTTATCAAATTTAAACTATGAAACTCATTTTGAGAATTATATTATTTAATTCCAGAAATGCAGCCATTAATACGTGCCAATTTTTTTAAATTCAAGTAGCAAAAAGAAAGTTTAGTGCTTGATGAAACATTAATGTGCTTCTACCTTTCATTTGGACGAGTAATTTTGATACGCGCTCCCCCACGTCTCTTGAGCATTGGATGGTATCAGGCGAAGCTTTTTGCGGCAACTTTTTGCGGGAGTTAATTCTGCATAGTCGCTTTATGTCAATGTTGTGCCTTAATGTTGTATGTCCATGTTTGAGTGTGCGTACCCTCCCTACTAGAGCGTGACAGTGGCCCAACTAGTTTATGTGCCTCCATGCAGTGGTCAGTTGGTACCTTTTGAACGAAGAACTTTGTACGGGACGGCTTCGAGGATGCGTTTCAACGGCATTTGAATAAAAATTTGTTCATCTTCATATACAATGTTGTTCGCTTCAACTTGTTCAAATTACATAGGTAACTATTGAAAATCTAACACACTACTGCAAAAAATCGCGATGGTTCACGTTAAATCAACGGTATTCTATGCCGTTGAACTTAATATATCGCATTTCGTTTCTGCATAAATTTCTGCCAAATCTTCCAGGCCAGTCCCCTTCCGGCAACCGTAGCATGAGAGTACTGAACCTGGCAGCCACGTGGCAGCTGTGCAGCAGTCCAACTTTATCGTTGCTCAAGCGTCCTTTCTTGGACGAAAGACGAATATTCCACAACAACAACCACAACAACGTAGCCACTCTGAGATTATAAATATCACTATAATTGCATAACTAAAATTACCGCAATTTTTTGACGATGCCGTAACCGAACTTTGGTTACCGTAACCGAATACGTGATGCACGAAGTAGCACAACTTTCACACTTCGAGGCACGTTTCATCCGATTTTCCAGTATCAAATTCGCAATTAGCTCTATATTGATTTGGTATGAATTATTCCTTGGTTTATTCGAGTGCAAAGTCAATCAACTAATTTGAAATTAATTTAGATTTCATTCTAAAAGTTGATACCATGATTGAAATAACTCTAGTGTTAAATGAAAAGTTCAGGAAGAAATAATCATTTACAACTCCGTAATGGATGATTAAGGTATTTCTTATTTACCTGCCAAATCCTCTAATACTCCATACTTTATAACTGAATTTTTTTTATATTATTTGTTTTGATGAATTTTGAATATTTTGAATACCAAAGAACATTGGCTAGGTATTAAAAGAAAATTCTTGTGATATTCCCCTTTTTGACGAAGATTGTAGAATCTCGGCAATTGCTGTGACCCCTTGTGCATCTGTGCGCTAGTTTGGCTACCGTCCTCTTATTTATTACCATCGTTCGTGCTTCTCTACCCACATTAACGTCTTGCCAACGATAAAGTACGACTGCTTAGGGAGCTATATAGAGCCCTTTCTACCCTATCAGAAATTTTAGTTAAATCACTGAATGTTTTATACGAATTGTCGTTTATCTGCGCGATCACCACCGTCTGTTGACCAACATTGCAGATTGACTTTTCATCTCTCCAATAAGAAATGGTTGCAGTATTCAGTTCATGATAATAATGGACACACTTTGTCGGTAGATTGTGAGTTGTTTACTTCACATCTACCAAGGAAGAGTGATGCCATATTTTATATGTTCTAAATAAACTGCAGAGTTTTAAATGCAGCAGCGATCGTGTCTGTAACTTGAGACAATTTCTGATAGGGTGAGTATCGCTTGTGTCGTGTCCAGGCCGGAACTAACGAGTCACCACTGACTTAGCTTTCTGTTCTGCCCCCACAGGCCGGGCTTGCAACATGCCCGATAGATCCGGTAGTATTAACCATTTTTTATACGAGTATCTTTATTATTATTCTCATTATTATTATTATTATCATCGAGATTCTACTTCAATTTATTTGCTATTTTTAACCTCTCTCGTAATATCACTTTACATTTTTAATTCTCCTTACGTATGTACATTATACTTCTGCTTTTACTTGAGCATTTCCGTTGTTTTATTTTCGTGCGGCAGACACTTTGTGAACCGCTGTATAGACTTGGCTTTACTACGCAAAATGTAGTTTTGGCTACAACGTTTGTAGTTACCAATTAAAATTTGACTTGTGAATCAAGTAAAAGCTTAACTTCACCTCCGTTGTCAAAATTTATTTGAAATACTTTTATTATACAAGCTCTCTTTTAGATGTGTAGCTTTTTATTGCTTCAAAATTTAGAAAAAGAATCACGTTGAAACGCATTTGAGCTCTTGGGACGAGACTCTTATAACAAATTGCAAATTTTGCGTTCAAGTCTTTTCTTTGAATTTATAATCCCACGTTTGATTTTTGCACAGTGTCAAATTCACAGGCAATTTACTATTCATATTCACTATGAATTGAGTGGTCGTACACACCAGCTTCCATTTCAATCTTCCACGAGTGTTCATTTTACTTGGTTTGTATTGTTCTGTTCACCCTATTTTATCCTGCAGTATATTTCTCAGACCATTCTTGGTCGATATGGAAGCCTGAATGTTCCAGTCACCCTCTATGCTAGTGTGTCCTTTTACTACTTCACAAGAATATATTTCCTATGAAATTAACCCGAGTTACTGTAGTTATTGAACCTAGCAGACATCCTTCTGGAGATTCCTTATTGAGAAACCTTTCCCGAGCGGCACTTCAGAGCATTCAATGTCGTAACAGTACGGAATTTGAATTTCAATACACAACTTTGGATAGAGAATTTGATACCATTCATTTTTTCTACGCTCCTTTTGTATGGGGCAAAAGTTGAATACTCTTTAGTTAAGCTGCTGATGGAGCACGGAATTATTTTGCTGACGTGCACCTCTGTCCTACCTTAAACATCGTACACCCGCAATAACCTCGCAAGATGTGGAGGTACGCAGCTTATCTCCCTCATCACATTCTCTACCTTCACTCTCAGTTTTCGATTAGCTTTCCTGTAGTGTCAAAATTAGGTCTTCTTCATTGCTTATTCTTGTGTAACTGAGCCATTCTCGTGAATGCTCAATTCGTATCATTTCTCGTCTTATATTATGGGAAACTTCATGAAATTTTTTTTGGAAACGTCTTTCACTAAGCCAAACTAAAATAAAGATATGCCTAGTAATAGAGGTATCACTTTCAGCTTAAAAAAAAGACACTTTAATACGAATGAGTTTGACGAGACAAGCAGTCTGGGATTTACGCTATTGATGGGAAAATGAGTCTATCAGTGAAAAATACAGCAATAACTGCAGACGTTTTATTAAGACTTAATCTCTTAGATATTTTTTGTTGTACGCTTTTCGCTGATAGATCTCGGCGTGCGCTCCCTAGTTGCATTCCTGTAATTGAGACCCAAGTTAATACTCACAAATCCTGACCTCGGGAGCATGAGACAAAAGTTTTTCTTTTAGAGTGGAAAATTCTGCGTCATCTTCCTTCAAGTGTTTTTCACAAAGTGAGATACCTAGTGTTGTTTTGTGGTAGTCGTTTTTTCCCACTTAATTAACCTCCTAGTAGTCACCAAGCAGCAATTGTATCTGTCTTGTCCATCTTTTCCCACTATTCAAGGTATAATTCTCATGAAGTTTTGCGGTTGCAAGTGTTTTTCACGTGAAAATTTAATCGATTAAATTCAATAATGAACGGTCAAAGAGGAACCAAGATGGATACACTTGCTCTTACTTAAATGCTGCGTTAATAGTTCCAAATTTTCTACATTGATTGATATTTACCTTTGCCTGATTCTAAAAATTTGTAGATTTGACTCAGTATTCTACTTTGGAATTTGGGTCTGGTTTTATCGTTCTTCGCTGTGAAATTTCTTGTCTTATTTCATAGCCTTCTTGAAAATTGAGAAAACTTCTCTCCAGTTCTGTCTCACAGCAGTCATAGTATTTACAAACACCTGCCAACGACATATTCGTCTGTGACTATAGGTGTTCTCGCAGTGATGTCCTCTTCTGACATGTATTCATGCATATCAACCCAGCGGGATCATTCCTCAAAAATGTCATCGTTCTATGTCTGCTACATTTTTGAGAAATAATCTCATTGAGTTGACGTGCCTGAATGATCGTGTAGTCCGACGCGATGGCCGCTACTTTAACGTGGTGCAAGAGTGTGAATGTAGATTTCTTATAATACACCTCTATTTTAAAATAGCGATTCCTTTTAAGTTGCTGAGAACGCGTAGTCAACTTACTCAAATTTGCCATGGATATCTTTCTCGAGGAATGCTCTGTGAGCATTCAGAGCAGATCGTACTAACACCAACTCAAATGTTCATGCTTGAAGTTGTTGTGCTGCAATGATAATAAGGCTCATGTTTGGAGCTTGTTTTGGTCTAAGTTTTATGTGGAACAGTCGACTTCGCTTGCAAGGAACATGTCGAGATCGAGTTTATTCGTCTATCACTCGAGATATCGTACTTCAAGCCAATTTTACATCTAACTACAAGAATAAATTCGTCAGTCTTCTTCCCGCATGGGTGAATCAAATCGAGAAACTATATTTTTCAGACTGTTGAACTACCTGAGTTTTTAGAAGCTCCTTTTCTAGTCATCGTCGTGTGCGACAATTTTAATTCAGGAAGTTTTTAAGTGTTGGTGATGTGTCGTACAGTTGTTGTGAATAATTACGCAATCATTATAATGATTCAAATATTAAAGTGATTCAACTAGCTGGCGGAGCTTCAAGATTGCATTGCAACTCCTGAATTTTTCCAGAATGCAAACCTTCAGCGTAAGTTTTTAAGGATTTCTATTCTTCAATATCTAGGGAACATTGTTGAATGAGTACAACACTTGCAACGAAAGCTGAATTGAATGTATAAGCCCCGTAAAGTAACCTGTAGCCGATGATTCAACAGATTTTGCTGCAATGTGATGAATTTTAAAATCTTAAACGTTATCGAAACTTGCTAATGTATGAATAAGAAAGGCTTGGAAAAATGAATGCATAATATGAATAACTTTATGAAATTTACTCCAACCTAATCAACTCCAATACACAATTGGTAATATGATATAAAATTGTATTTTAGTCGCAATTCATAAGTTTGTTCATAACCTCTCAAGGAAATAGACAAGTCACTCTAGAATTTCGTAAGCAAAAAACTGCTCAATTTCATAATATAACTCGAAACATAATTATGATTCTTTTTCTTTATCACAAGCAAATTAATGAATATGCAGCATTTTACATTATATTAACGTCACTTCATGAACAATAGTACGAAAAGTAAATGCAGTCACAGAATCGGCAATATTGACCCATTAATTTACAAAAATTATTATTTCGATTTGCTATACCGAACACGATACACCTAAACACATCTTTGTACAGGGTGTTAGGGAACAAGTAGTCCAAAATTTCGCAGCTATGAGAAAGCGTCAAGCTGACTACTATTGCTTCTATGAAACTTCGCGAAAAAAATTGTGGTTTTTGAGATATTAACTGTTTAATGTTTGCAAGGAAAAAAGTTAAAATCGAAATTGCCTGTAAATATTTTATTTTTACATCTACTTTACAGAAGTTGTTCAAAGTTTCCACCACCCCCATCGATGTACTTGTGATACCTTTGATTTAAGGACTGCCGGATATTGTGGAAAAGGCCTGGCATTTC